>JAGFPH010008806.1:35422-47893 GCA_018207615.1 Philaenus spumarius
ATTGAAGTCACAAGACGGACCTACTAAGGTAATTCTTATCTATATTATTTAATTGTGACTCGGTTCCGTAAAAACAAAATTGAAATGCATATCAAATTTTACGTGTTAAAGCAAGAAATTACTTTTCTTTTATTATAGGAAGAAATAACTTTTCTTATGCAAGAACAATTAAATGCAAGTAAGCTTATCTCGAGAACACAACACACAAATACAGGTGCTAAAATGCCGTGCGGCCGGTGTTCAGGTAATATTTTCCTCTTTCGTTTGCCTTTTGACCTTGTATTTGTGACGGCGTTTGTCAGTGTACACAATTGTTTGTATTCCATGTTGTATACTTATTAGGGATATTTATTTTTTAATTAATTAATCGTGAAGTGAAATAAATTATTCGATAAGTAATAATCACTAAATGTGGTCCAAATTATATCATCTTTGGTCTTATTTGGATTATAATTATCTCATCAATATATGTTATAAATTTGTTCATGCCGAAAAAGTTAATAATAGAAAAGTTTAAGCAACGCTAGTTTTTAAACTTTTCGGCCTGCTAGTCTATGAATCATCGGTCTCTTAGGCGGGTTTCACACCAAAGCCAGGCCGGACGAAAATAGCTTGAAGACTGATTAAGCAGTATTTCAATGGGAGCTTTCAAATATCGACCGAGCGATTTTGAGCAGTCCTGCCTCCCGCTACTTCAAGCGGTTTCTGCCTGCGTTTTTCAGTCTAGCTCGGTGACCCGGCCAGTGTCACAGCCGTTCGCAGCGTTCACCAAACATCAAAGGTGTGCCGCGAAGCTGGCAAAAAAGGTGTCTGGTGCTCCAATTCGATTCCGAGCTGAAGGACAATGTAGGATACTTTACTGTAGTTGGTTCGCATAGTCGCAACGCACTGTAGTGTGGGGATATCTTGAGGTTTTTCGATTGGCGGACGTAAAATTCTGAACCGAGTGTTGAATGAGTGTGATTGAGGAAGTGGATGGTCCAGTGCAACGTTAAAACAAAACTTTAAAAATTTAATAAAAAGCAGTACCGGAACGTACTAGTAAACCCCTGGGTCAGACTAGTAGATCCTTTAAAACACATTTACCCAACAACAAATATAGAAATTTAATTCACTCATCGTAATATGCTGAACATCTAATAGATAACAGTCGTAATTACACTAATATAGAGAACAAAATGACCGTACTACACCGATTAAGGAAAGAACACGAAATAAACATTATGGAGGAATTTGAAATTTATAAACACCAAAATTTATAAAAATCCATCCAACATTTTAAATGACAAGCTAAATTTCTCCTCCAACTGCATGATTTGATTTTTTTAACATCAGAATAAGGCACAAAGTACATATCAGATATGGAAAGTTTGAAGTAGCAGTTTACTAATACAATCCGGCAAGATAACATGTGGCCAAATAACTGGGAAGTAAAACAATTTTCAATACTTAACAAGTGCCGTTCCTGCACAATTATATGTTTGTGATTTGTGAACAATAGTGTTAGTGTTATTGGCTGGCCTGATGAGCGAAACATGTAACTACTACTCCAGAGAAAAAGTACTACTATTGACTTAAAATAAGGAATGTTTAATTAGCTGCAAATATGGTTTTAACAAATACCTCACAAGCAATTTAAATCAGTTCCAATTCAACTTGATATATTTTTAAGCGAATCAATAAAAAATATAATACATCAATTTCATTAAGACTTTAGAAAAATCAATGGATTAAAGTTGAACAGCTTATTTAAGTAATGAACTGCCACAGGGTCCTAAAGGGTCAAGTGTTTAGAAAGATGTAAAAGTTCGTAGAACGATTTGAAAAAAAGTAAGGATGTAGTCTGCGAGATTAAATTTTAAACACAACAAACACCAACTACAGAACCAATGATTATGTTTAGTCTAGGTTTGATATTGATTCATTTCATTTTAAAACATTAATTAATTTTAGTTATACAACTTTTAAAGTCAGTTTCTTTAAAAAATATTGTACAGAAAGATGTAGGCTTACAGTATGTATTAAGGACTGTTATATAAAAAAGAAAACTACTGTTTTGTAACAAATACTATTTTTCTGAAGTTAGAAAAATTTAACTGATTTCGTGAAAACAAAACACATATTCAACATTAGATATTCTTGATATCAATGTTTTAATAAATTAATTTAATATTTTTAATTTAACAAATATAATTATTAAAATTTCTTAATACAGTATTTATTTATTATAATATTATCCCAATAAATACAGTATAAACTAATTGTTTATAACAAATTAAGTTTTATGTAATAACTTTGTTCAAAGTGTGCAGTTTTACTATAAGCCTAATACAGATTAATTTTACCTTAATTTGGTACGCCAACTAATCCTTCCTTCTTCTCACGTCTTATTCACTACCGCGGTTTCAGGCATTCGCCCATCCTCAAGTAAACACTAAAACAATACAAAAACATTTAATAAAAACAAATATTTAACTCCGTGTGGAAATCGTCAAAATTTAAAGTTCAAACATATTTCGCGATCGATGTGCACGTCAGGCCGGTCAGTGGCTACTAAAGCTGCTTCTGGTGTCCCTGCCGTTATCTTGTTTTTATTTATTTATTTATTACCCAAAAAATTACATAATATATATGTGACATATTATATAAATCCACAGAGGTAAACAAATTACCTGTTAGTGGTAGGGTTAAAAAAAAATTATAGCTAAAACTTAAAACTAGTAAATTTAAATTTCGGAAAGATTTGAATTATAACATCAATAATATAATAATTAATAAAATTTTATACATTTTCAATATTCAACAGAAATAAAGTCAAAAATATATTACATTGTCTTAATCTAGCATAAATTAAAATTTGCAGCAACCCATTTTTTTAATTTGGTTTTTTCCATGTTCAGTTTTTAGGACTTTTAACTCATTAGGTGGGGAGTTGAAAATGCTTATTGCCCTAATAAGACTATTCTTAATACTAATAGTCTTACATATTTTAGGAATTAAAATACTTCTATTACACGTGATACTATTCAAATTTATATATTTATCTTTCAAATCTTCGTAATGATATTTTAATGATTCCAGCAAAAAATGTTGATCTAAATTTATAGGGTTATTAGAATTAAATTTTCCCTTATTTACAATTTTTAGTTATTTATTCTGATGATTTTCTAATCATTTAAAAGTATTAGAATACGCTCCACCCCATGCCGTTATACCATAACTTATTATGCTATGAAATAAGGCGTAATATATCATCATCAAAGTTTCAGTCTTCAATATCTTAGAGAGTTTATAAAATATAAAAACTAAAAATATTATTTTATTTAATATATTATATTCAATATGTTTATCCCACTTCATATTATAATCAAAATTGATACCTAAATATTAGCATGATTTAACTTTAAGCATATTTTTCCCATTGACACTGATGTTTAAGCTGTGAGGAACACTGGAGCAGAAACTTCCAAAAGTTATATAAACCGTTTTATCTATGTTTAATGATAACTTATTTAAAGCCAGCCAATTGCTTACTTCATAAAGGTAATTATTCGTCTTACTTTCTACTTCATTTTAATTTTTTCCCGTTGATACTGTAGCAGTATCATCAGCAAAGGATACAATTACATCCTCTTGCAAGCTTAGTAATACATCGTTAACATATAAAATAAGCAATAATGGTCCCAAAATAGTACCATGTGGAACACCAGTTTGCACAATACAGTAATCACTTTGGACGTCGTTTACCTTTACACATTGAGATCTATTTTCTAAATAAGAGGAAATAAGCTGGTGTGCCTTACCTCTTATGCCGTAATTGTAAAGTTTTTTAAGTAATATTTTGTGATTAACAATATCAAATGCTTTCGATAAAGTCAAGAAATGCCACAGCGATGGGTGTACTTTTGTCTAATTTTTCATAAATTAAATTAGTTATAAAATTGAGAGCATCCTTAGTGCCCAGTTTTCTTAACTCTTCATTGGTCGCATCACGGTCTAATCAACCGGGGCTTTCGTATTGTACTTATAAAAACTGAGGGGAGCTTTTAAGATCTTCCACCCCTCCCATACCTTCACACACACTCTTTCACTACTCAGTTATGTCACCGGCATTTTCCCCGGATGCTTCAATTGGCAGCTGTACTGCAATCGTTCTACCAACTGGTCTTTTCCACCTTGCGCGACCATTCATGTTAGTAATATTTGTGATTCTGTTGTTCAGAACAATAATCTGTATTACTGCCAAGATGAATATAAATGAATAAGGAAGTCTTTTAAATCTTTGAGGTTATAATATTAATATAAATACAACCTTTTATTATTAATATAAATTCATTTATACAAATTTAAAGGAGAGATACCCATTCGTTTAACTTCAGAAACATTCGTGCGTCTTCGTATTCTAATAAGAACAATCTACTTATATAAAGCTAGACGGTAACACTGATTCATTGACATTAATTATTATGCACTTCCCGTAATCATACCCCCCTCGAACTCATACTTGAATTAGAGCTCTCGACGAGAAAACTTAGAGAAAAATGCCAGAAGTTAACATTTTTTTATTTTGCAAGCACCTTTTGGGCGGGAAAGATTTTTTAGATTTTAAAAATGTTTTAATTTTTTCACTTTGAGCGCGTTTTGTAAGAAAACGGTAAGAGATAGCAAAAAATGTTAAATACAAAAGTTGTAGAAAATTTAATTTCAGACTAACGATTTTCCATCAGATTTAAGATCCAATCATCCATTTAGCCACTATTCATCCGAGAAGGGAGGCTCCACCCAACGTCCTTAAAGCTAGACGTTTTCACTGATTCACATTAATTATTAGGCACTTCCCGTAATCGGACCCCCCTCAACCTTATACTTGAATTAAAGATCTCGACGGGAAACTTTTGGGTAAATTGCCAGAAGTTAGCATTTTTTATTTTGGAAGCATCTTTTGGGCGGGAAAGATTTTTTAGATTTTTTCAATTTTCCACTTTGAGCACATCTACTTATATAAAGCTAGACGGTAACACTGATTCACTGACATTAATAATTATTAGGCACTTCCCGTAATCGTACCCCCCTTGACCTCATACTTGAATTAAAGCTCTCGACGAGAAACTTTTGGGAAAATTGCCAGAATTTAACATTTTAAAATTTTGAAAGCACCTTTTGGGCGGGAAAGACTTTTTCGATTTTTTTCAATTTCTTCATTTTTCCACTTTGAGCGCATTTAGTAAGAAAACGGTAAGAGATAGCAAAATATGTTAAATACAAAAGTTGTAGAACAACTTTGAGGCCGAAGGCCGAGGCGGGGTTGGGACGCGAAGCGTCCAGGGGCAGAGCCCCTAGTATTTTTATAATGCTTATAAAACAACACAAAATGTAAAAAAGTTTATTGAAATAGACTGTAAAACTTGATTTATGAAACAAAGTACATGTTAAATAACATTTTACTCAATAAACTACTTTTTTAGAAATGTTTTTGAATTATTTACTAAACCTGGTCGAATCCACCGTGTGCGACTCCTCACGTAACTATTATTGACGCGACTAATGGAGGGTTAAAAAACCATAATGTCTTTTTAATATTAATTTACTATTCATAACAAAATCCAAAAATCTGTGGTATATAATTTTTTCAAAAATCTTTGCTAAATTAGAGATTAATGATATAGGTCTGCAATTTGACGTATCAGGCCTTTCTTTAGCTTTTTTTAATGTTCTTTTCAACATTTATTTTATCATGCATTATTTTAGCTTGTTTTATAATTTTGTCTAGTATTTTTACATATTTTTTTTACTCATCTCTGGCTTGTACATTATTTGGGGTCTTTTTCCAAATTAAATAAAGAAACTCTCTTTTACAAGATGTCAAAATACCATTTGTAATCCAAATGCTGCGAGGATCATTGCAGATTTTCTGTGTGTGTTTTTTTCAGCTAAAGTAATACATTTTTTAATCAGACTGATCAGAATTTCAACAGCCAAATTAGGGTCACGCATTGAAAATATTGATATCCAATCAACATTCTCTGCTAAATTTTTGAACTTTTTATAATTAATAATTTTGTACTGATTCTTAGTGTCAATTTTATTAATCCTATTTAATATTAAAAAAAGTAGCGTAGTGATCATTAAACACTACGGATAGTTTAAAAGCTTTTGTTATAAGAGAATTATTTTTAATAAGTATATTATCAATACACGTGCCCCTATTACAATTCTGCTCAGATGGCCTGGAAATAGTTTGAAAATCCGGCACAAAGCCATGCTGTAGGCAATTATTTATATGCTCTTGACTAAATTTATCCAGTGTAAGTCTACCGTATATTAAAATCGCCAATCAACAAATGGTTTTTGACATTTTTTTTCATAAACATGAATGCTTTCAGACTTTTAATAAATTCAGCATTAGAAAGTTCATGACATCTATAAACACCAGATATTTCTAATTTAATATTATTTTCTAATTTTAAAGTAGAATTAAGTATATTAAGTCTGCCCATTTTAATTTTAACAGTATTTTCATATAAAAAGTCTTTAATAAAAATTACCACACCATCCACCAAATTTACACCCTCCCTCATTATAATATATTTTGTATCCTTCAATATTAAAAATTTCAAATTTTTCTAATTTTCTGGATTCAGAGCACACTATTATACCTGGTTTAACCTCAAGGCTTTCCATGAAGACCAACAATTTTTCAAAGTTAGTACCTACTTAAACCTCGTATATTTACATACATAATTAAATCTTTGTTATTATCAATAGATTCATTGAAAGCATTGAGGCTATGACATATTTTCTCATGTTTTATACATTCATTTCGGTGTCTATCAATAAAATTAAAACTCTCATTAACATTTAGTTTTTCTGATTGTCCCAATTTGCTATAGAAAGCATGGACTGATTTACTCACTACTTTATCCTTTAAGTTTGAACACTTTTATGATAGAGTCCATTAAAAAAGTTTCTGTTGCACTCTCTGCTATACTACCAGTAGGAGAGGAGTTGTGATGGTTTAGTATGTTTACTGTTCTACCAGTCCTTGTAGCGGAAAATGAAAGAGGGTTAGTAGAAACATCCAAGTTTTTATTTACAATAATATTATCTGTTGTCTTCTTATCACTAGATTTACTTTTTAGCCACTTTATGAGGAAAGTTTCTTTGACATTTTTATTTTTCAGAATAACAGGTTTCTTCCCATCATTTTCAATAAAATTAAAAAAATTTCACAAAGCACATCCTTACCAACAGTGTTAAGGTGTAATCCATGATGAGTAAAATGAGTACGTGATAATCTTTCTGCCTCAAAATTTATCTTAATCTGTTTTAGGTCTTTGTCGTGAAATGAATTTACTGTTTGAAGCAGCAACTGGTTAGCACAATACACTCTGTCATTAAATTTTGTACTGTCATAACTATATGGAATTGCATGGAGAATTAAATAAATTAGTTATTTTTTAGAAAGGAAATAATTTTTCTATTGCCATCTTTATATCTAACATGTAGAGATAGCTTGACCTCACATTATTTGTACCTCCCATTACAATTAGATAATCATTCTTGCCCAAACACTTTACTTCATTTCTTACACTAGCTATAATATCATCTATTTTTGCATTTGGTTTACAAAAGCCTGATACAAGGAACTTCTCTTGGACAAGCTTTGATTTGAGGATGTGGACAAGACCCCTTACATGACTGTCTCCAAGAATTACAACTTTATTTCTTTTGTCATAGATATCTGCATATGTCTGCTTACTAACAGGTTTGTTTATTGAATAGTTCTGTCTGGGAAAGTTTTGATTAACATTGTCATGCTTTAAGTGTGTGGTATGAGTTTTATCAGTTTTCTTGTTACACTTTGTCCCGTCCTTTCGGCATCAATGATGGTGTCAAATATTATATTTAATTGAAAAGACAATTGGTCGTTTAGTAAATGCGGTGCTGCACTTATTCTGGCTTTGTAGATTTATCGTTTTAATTTGCTACTCACAATGGCCCTTCTGACTGCTGCCAGTATTTATTATACAAGGCTTATCCAGAAAGTAAGTACCGTTTCGTTCTTCCGCCGGCACAGCGCTAGCGACGATCTTGAACATTCAGGGGTCCACCATTTTTTTGGTATGTATACAATTTTTATTGTTGGTTTTATTTGGGAATTGCCATTTCAAGGGCTTGGTGAATTATATTATAAAATGGATCAAATTGAATGATATCCTTATTGGCTGTCTCTTGGGATATTTTATTTTTTATTGTTGGTTTGAAGACCTCCTTTAAAATTGCTTTCTTAAAATTTGTATTTTTATGCTTAAGGTTAAAAAGGTGACTTTCTTGAGAACACATGTTATTTTTTATTGTTGATAAATTGAATTCAATTAATATCGGAAAGTGATAGCTATTCATTTAATCTTGCTGGACTTCCCAAGCTTTCAACAGCAACCTCATTTCGGGTGTTGAAAAGGTTAGATCTATTAATGAGGAAGTGGTTATGTACGCATTGTTATTAAGTAATATATATTTTGACTGGTTATAACCATTAAAGATGTGGTTACCCCTAGAGTCAACCCTAGGGATGATCCCACTCCAATATGGATGGTGAGGATTAAAATCACCACATAGTATGGAATATCCAACGTCATGAGAGAATATCTTGTTTTCTGATAAATATAGTTCAATATTTGCTTTAACACAATATAAATTAAATCTATTAATTGTTTTTTTTTGTAATTTATTATTTGTATTCCTTGTAACTGAATGGAATTAATGCTATTTAGAGGAATTTCTTTCCACGAGATGGAATTGTGTATTATGAAGGCCCCTATCCATCCGGTCTATCTTGTCTCAAAATTGTATAATTACATCATTTTATTTTATTTTAAGGTTTAAGCCACTTTTCTTGAATAACTGCAATTTGTACATTTTTATTATTTAAATAATATTGGAGTTCGGCCCATTTATTATTTATAGACTAGCTGGCCCGATCCGGCTTTGCATGGATAAACAAATCCAAGTTGAATGTATATTAACAAAAAATATGGGGATTTTAAGTAACTTTGACCTCCCCCCCTCCAAACCTCCCCTAAAATGTCGAATTTTTTAAAACCCTTTCTTATCAGCACCTACGGCCATAGAGGAAGCTACATATCAAATTGCATTCCAATCCATTCAGCAGTTTTACAGAAATCATGATTTAATAACTTTGACTCCCCCAAACACTCCCTAAAATTTCGAATTTTTTGAAAACCTTTCTTAGTGAGCACCTATGGCAATAGAGGAAGCTACATACCAAATTTCGTTCCAATCAGTTCAGTAGTTTTTGAGAAATCGTAATCAGTGAGTCAGTGGATTTGGCTTTTATATATATAGAGTGTGCATTCCATTGTACTATTTTTAAACTATCCATTATTTATTTTTTCTATAGAATTTGCAAGAATATTACAGAATTCTTTAATAAAAATTGTTAAAGCATCCTCAGGATCTGATACAGAATTGTTTTCATTTTTAATGCTGTTAATTACTTTTTCTGCCCACAGTCTGTATTTAATTTTAAATTGCGAGTCATTAAAAAGTTGTTTTATATTTTCTTCGGATTGTTTCGGGCTCCTTGATTCTCGGTCGGAGCTTCGGTGTGTGTCCCCTGTTGGTATCCTCCTATCTTTATGTTTTGGTGGTGACTTGAAGCTTGTGTTTTGGGGGTCAAGCCTGATTTGTCTAGTGTGTCTAGTACTTCCTATTCTTAACCCTAAATTGATTGCGTCGCGGTCTAATCGACCGGGGTTTTCGTATTTTACTTACAAAAACTGAGTGGAGCTTTTAAGATCTTCCACCCCTCCCATACCTTCACACACACTCTTTCACTACTCAGTTATGACACCAGCACTCTTCCCGGATGCTTCAGTTGGCAGCTGAACTGCAATCGTTCTACCAACTGGTCTTTTCCACCTTGCGCGACCCTTCACGTTATTAATATTTGTGATTCTGTTGTTCAGAACAATAATCTGTATTACTGCCAAGATGAATAAAAATGAATAAGAAAGTCTTTTAAATCTTTGAGGTTATAATATTAATATAAATACAACTTTTTATTATTAATATATATTCATTTATACAAATTTAAAGATTAGATACCCATTCGTTTAACTTCGGAAACATTCGTACGTCTTTGTATTCTAGTCAGAACAATATTTTTTATAATTCTTATAAATCAACAAAAAATGTAAAATGTTTTATTGAAGTACACTATAAAACTTGATTTGTGTAACAAAATACATGTTAAATAACATTTTACCCAATAAACTACCTTTTTTAGAAATGTTTCTTAATTATTTACTAAACCTGGTGGAATCCATCGTGTGCGACTCCTTACGTAACTATTAGTGACGCGACCAATGGATGGTTAACACTTAAAATCCTCTCCATTGGTGTCTCCGATATTTCTACTTTCTGTTCAAAAGTATTTAGAATGTCATATCGTCGCTTAGGAAGCAATACAGCCTAACTAACATTTCAGCAACTTTACAGGAGGGACCAAAAACTGTTTATTTTCAAGTATATTTAAGGGATATTTAATATAATGCTATTTTAATTTGAAAAAGATGATTTGAATTACTTTTTTGCCTTTGAAAAATATAAATCTAATTTAATAAATTTACTATGTTAATTAGGCGGTATTGGTTCTTAAACTAGTTGTAGATAGACGGTATTGGTTCTTAATGAATGTTAGATAGGCGGTATCAGCTAGTAAATAATTTTGTAGTTAGGCGGTGTTGGTTCTTAACGAGTTGTAGATAGGCGGTATTGGTTCTTAATGAATTTTAGATAGGCGGTATTAGCTAGTAAATAACTGTAGTTAGGCGGTGTTGTTTCTAAGCATTTTGCCTAGTGTAGATTGGCGGTTTCTTTTCAGCGCCATTGTGCTGATATCTGATGTGCCAAACTACGTCCTTTAGTTGATGCGGGAGATCCGGTAGAATGCTCTGGTATCAATAACTCAATTTCGCTAAAAATGTAAGTTAGGCGGTATTGTTTCTTAAGCGATGATATTTATTATGATGGTTTTGTGATTGACAGTAACTATTTTTGAATGTTGGTGGTTTGAGTTGTTTTCTAGTGACCTGAGAATAAGAATTATTTTTGTTTTTTAATGTTTTATTGTTTGGAAAGAAACTACTTGCTATGATAATTTTCATTAAATTGTGCCATTCTTTCTTTTATTTTTAATTGTCTTAAATAATCTGGACATGTTTTGTTATTTGAATCATGCATTTTGTTGCAATTAATACATACTGCATCTTTAGAGCGATTAATTATTACCATAAAAGGGTTCAGAGCATGTTCTACATTATCCTACTTTTCCTACATTTATTGGATGAGTGCCCGTAAGCAAAGCATTGATAACGTTGCTGTACCGGCTGAATGTATTGCCTATCCGGTAATAGTACCTATGTAATTTAATTTAATTTCTTTGGTAGTTTTTTATCTAAAAAGATAACTTTTACCCAATATGTGTTTTTGAGCCCTTCTTTTGTTTTCTTAACTATCCGGTAAGTGTCAACTATGGGGAGGCTACTATTAGCTTTTCTTTTATAATATGTTCCATTTCTACCTCAGGCTCTATATAGTTTCCTCCATTTATCTTCTATTACTTCTACTTTGTTAGCTGGTATAAAGATAGAAATGTAGATGTAACTAAATTGTTAGCCACAATGTATGATTTGCAGTTAAATTTTTTTTAACTACCAATTTTCTACCATATTTTTTTATGTCAATTATTTCTACCTTATTGTTTTCAAAAATGTTCCCTATTTTAAAAGGATTAAATTTTTCTTGACCTTTTGAGGTCACAATTACTTCAAATGGGCCAGAGGTAAATATATTGTATTGTCTAACTTTAAAAGTTCTTTCTTTTTTGTGTGGTGGGCTATTTTCATTTTCTCTAATCTTATCCTTTATTTTTGATTGTACATTTATAATATTATTTTCATTATTTAATGTATGATTTTTTTCTTTGTAGAGTATCTGATTGTGTCATTTCTGATTCTTCAACTTTTTCTTCAAGAGTTGTGTTATCGGTACTTTCCATCCCATTAAGTGGAGGAAATTGTGACTCGCATGTAATTGAGTATACTGCATTTTCCACTGATTGGTCTGTTTTTTGTTCTATAATTAATTATTCAACTAATTTTTAGGTTAAAGCTTAAAAAAAACATACAAAAAGCCATTGAATCAATTTTTGTTGTAAGGAAAAGCCTAGACAAGTGAATTTATAGCCCAGTCAATAAATGCTGAAAATCGCAGTTTGTCGCAACTAATTAGGGGAAAGCTGATTTTTGTATATGTGATAGACCCTTATGAGACATGTATTTTCTCAAAAGTCCCCGCATCTCCCCCTTGTGCTTCCCCCTCCACTCCCCTTTGAAGTTTACAAATGCAGCGCTTCACAAGATTGCTTACCAGTTCGTTAATACTCAT
>JAGFPH010008807.1:0-46967 GCA_018207615.1 Philaenus spumarius
GTAGATAACACATGAACTTTCTGACGATACTAAAACCAAAAGTTATCGCATCTAAATTTAAATAACTGTATTAATTTATTGCATTTTTTATTTTGATTTTAGGTAATAATGTATATCTTATTCTACTCTTTAAAAGATTCCAATACTTTAAAAACTTACAAACCTAACGTTATTGATGCTGTGGTGTAACTTACAACGTCCTCTAAACAGTGAAACCTAAGATATCCTTCACGTGTCACGGATCGTAAATATTTCAATAAAACGATACGTAAACATGTTATGAAGACAATATCACTGACAGCGATACTGTATAGAGTTTACAGCATCACTTTATGACAAGCATTAAACCTAGATTTATCATAAGACTGTATGGAGCCACACACAAGTTTATACTATACAATTAACTGTTGGTTATTTTGTATTTGTGTGATGAATCATGTAACCTCAATAAAGAATGCATAAATTTATAATAAAACCAAAAACATCAAACATTCTTATAATTGCAGTTTCAACCGCCAGTAAAAAATATTCCCAATAAATTAAGTGGACAACAAGTTATAATTATGTAACTACTGTATTTATAAAAACCCACCAAATTATAATTTTTGGAGCTCTGGAATTTGAAAAAAATATGTTCTTACAATATTTAGGTACCGAATTGGTTTAAGTTGAAACAAAGTTTTGGCATTGAATGTTTTAGTAATATTTATTGCATAAAATGTTGCTGACATTCACTCAACAACCGCCCACAATACGGTTAAAACTACCCCCACCACTCTGTGCCAATACATTAAACCACAAGTTGAGGCTATATTGCAACACTTTCACGATTGCACGTATGCGAAACGAAAAAAAGGGTTATTAATTAATTGGTTGATGTGGCAATGACAAATATAAAGTACGAGTAACGAAAAAGCATTATCGAATTGGTTCCTATGGCAATGATGTAAATAATTAAAAAAACATGTGTTTCGGTTCATCAATTTAAAGTAAGAGACGATGGTTTCCGCCCGGGTCAAATATTATCGTCAAGCGCTGAAATACATTCAATAAACATACAATGTTGGTTCATCAGTCTAGGCCTATTTTAACTGCCTTAACTGCAACATACATACAATAATTTTAGATTATGCATTGAAAGTAATTTTAAATCTATGCCTAACCTAAAATTATTGTACGTATGATGCCGTTAAGACAGGTAAAATATATTAAACATACACACAATAATTTTAGGTTAGGCCTAGACTGATGAACCGACATTTTATGTTTATTGAATGTATTTACAAAGAATGGACATTTAACTGTGTTTACCAGCATTGATGTTATAATTACTTCTACACCTTTATTATAATAACATTAAACGTATGGAAACAGGAAATATTTGTATAAAAAACTAACTAATAATAAACGACTATTTAAAGATTAAAATTATGTGTGTATGTTGCCGTTAAGACTGGTAAAATAATTCACAAACTTCATTCCTGGCGGGGGTCCCACAACCGCACACATTTCCTTTCTTTAATTTTAATTCATAACTCATCCTATATTTAACATTTTCTATTAGTTTCTATCCATTCACAATTCATAGGTCATCATATTAAGTTCATAATTCATATCCTTAATCGGGTTTATGCGCGAAGCGACCAACTGGTGGAGTATTCTAATTACATATATATATTCGTTACTTGTGATTTTAACAACGGTTATAATAATGAGTTATTTGATAGGCCTAATAACATAATTCAAGATATTTATGCTTCTAAAAAAAGCGTAAAAGTAGGCTGTACAATGAAAATTCGGCGCAATGATAGGGTCTAGATTACGCCCTTTAATTTACAATATAATGAGTGCCCAAAACTCAATTGAAAACAGATTTACATAAATCCAATAGCGTTTTTATTACACAATTCGCATAAGGAAGATGAGCTTCTGCAGTGACTCTTATTTCGTACACTTAGGCAGCTATTAATCGCTCTCGTTAGCGAATTGCTATAGGAAAAATGAGCTGGTGCAGTGGCCCTTATGGTAAGCGCCAAGGTCGGGAGTAGCAAATGAGCACCGATCATAGTCCCCAGAACACTTTTTGGGGTGTCATTAAATATCATATATATATATATATATATGTATATTGTGTTCGCACTCGAGCGGCCGCATTTTAAGTCGATTTGGTTCAAATGTGGTACACATGTTGGTTGTCTACATTGCTCGGACGAGTTCGTAGCCAAAAAATCCAACAACACGTTTTTTGACCGGAAACAACTATTTTTGAGATTTTCCCTACGATAATGATTTTTTTTATAGTTTTTTCTACAAATATAAATGTAGGATGTTATTCTGCACATTTTGTTTTTTTACGCGACCTTATAGCTCGCTTGGTTCCCAAAAATCGATTAAAACGTAAAATACCATAGAAATACCCGGTCCAAAGCCATGTGGTGGAATCTACCGTGGGGTTGGCGTGCATTGTGTATTGAAGATAATCCCAATATGAGGAATGGGGGAAGCACGCAATGCATTGTGTATTCACTGAAAAAACTCTATCCTTGCAGCAACACAATTAATGTTGCGGTAAAAGAAATATTTGTTTACGGGTCAGCAGGGTGTAGTTAGCTTTACTGTTAAAGTAAGCTACTGTTGATCTCTTGATATTATAGCAATGTTATTAACTTAGCAGCAAATGTAAGTTCAACAGTAAGCCTAATGTTTCTATGACATTAAGGCACTACTAACTATGTCGCAAGGCTAGTTAATGTAATAGTGAATATAAACTAATGTAGTTATAACATTAGGTAGAGTGTTTAATATTGTAGTGTTCCTTTACTGGTAAGTTAGTTGTTATTGTCACAAAAATAATAAAATTAGGCAATACATCTACAAAATATTACACTCATATTAGTTATTGTAATCATAAGAGTAATTGCTCTGAGTGTTTCGGTATAACAAACGTCCTTGCAAGGTTAGTTGATGTAGTGGTGAACTTCATACTAATAAAGTTCTATCACTAGTTAAGATTGTAATTACTATATAGTTTGTTTATTGTAACAATAGTTATTTTTGTCACAACAGAAACAGCTTTTCTTAACTCCGATATTTTATTTCGAAATTTGTCGACAAGCTTTCCTCTGCATACCTAACTGTCGAGGTCCTCCAGTTAGAAGAGGTACATAGTAAGAGTTCTGGAAAAAATAAAAAGTAAGTGTAAGATAACTATAAAATATATTATATAATATACATAGTTATTAATGTATGTAGTTATTTACATAGTTAAGGACATAACATTTTTACTGTATCTTAAAATAAAGAATTCAAGCTTTAAATTACAACTTTTAAAAATGTTAACCTAAATTTTATGTTTAAAGCTAGGCCTACCGTATTTGATAATGAGTTCATTACTTTTAATTTAATTAATTACTGCGACATTTTCCACCGAAGATGGATATTTATTATCTTGAGTAGTAGTTAAGCTAGTTTGAAGTAACTTTTTTGTTAGTAAAAAACATTCTTAGTTTTAATAATTACGTAGTTAACAAGGGTTGATCAATACTCGTAAACATCGTAAATTATTTTAAATACATAAATTATTTTAAATATCAGAATAATTAGTTCTGATAAAAGTAATCAAAATTCATTATCCAAATATTTGTATAATATGCTATTTTTAGGTTTTTGAAATACATCAAAATATTTACAAAATAATAAAATAAGGCTCTGTCATTTCAAATGTAAAAATTCCTAAAGCAATTCATGTTAATTGACTGATGCCATTGGCAGTCTAACTAAGGCTTTAATGGAAAAGTACTTCTTAAAAACCACTCCTACATATTAAAAATTCATTCACACATTTTTAAACAGTTAAACAACCAAACTGAATCTTTTAGAATATTTTTTTTAACAAATCGTTAATTTGTTGTAAGATGTAGTTGTTATTAATAAATATTTTAGCGAAATGCCTGACGTATATAAATTAAAAATTATGTTATTTTGTTAATTTTCTTTCTTTGAGCCTTATATTTTTACTTTAAAAGATATAATATGAATGCATTGTCTGTAGTTGTATGGAGTAATGTTAAATCAGTTAAATGGAAGTTAGGTACTAAAAAATAAGTTCCTTTACATGGATTTCCTCCATATTGGATAGGGCAAGTATATCTATTTCATTTTCTGAAATGAAAGTATATTATTTGATAATAAACTAATTATGTGTAAATAGATTACTAAAATGAATTTTAAATATTTACCAGAATGATTATTAAAACAATAATTTAAAATATATAGAAAATAGATAAGTTATATATCTTTAAAATAGTATGACAAAGTTATGTTATGGGCAACCTCCCATAACCTGTAATGAAATTTTAACATTGAATATATACCGTATTTGTTATGGTAGTTTTTAAAATTACTGCATCTAATTATAATACTGTATTAACTTATGTATTTACCTGAAATTACCTTTAAAAATTGTAATATAATTTTGAAATCCCCATGACGTCAACAAAGCTTCTACATGTATGTATAAAGATCCATGTATGTTGAAAAACAAGAAGATCGAAAACGAAGCAGTTTAGTTATAGCTGTTTGATGTGATCTTTGTTGTTACTTGTTAGTCTACCGAGTACTGAAGAGAAACTGAATTCGAATAGGGCCTATCGTAAAAACGTGAGAAACTGTAATTGTGGACAGGGTAACTCTAAAACAGGAAAAGGCTACCATCTTTAAGGATGTACAACGGATGTAACCAAGTTCACTGCATAAATAACCGCCTTTATGCCTTGTAAGTAAGCTAACATTGTGAACATATTAAGATATTGTTTTCATTCCGTTTTTAGATGTATATTACGTTAGATTTACCTTATAGTTACATTAACTAATTTAGTGACTACAATCATCGCCTTTACGTATATTAAATTAACTATGACATTTTACTACATTAGAGTTTACAGTAAAACTCAACATTAAAAAAATCTTACAGCAATGCAAATATTTCAAGCTCTAAAGTAACCATGACATTATAAATGTTACCATGACAGAAAAACTGTCAACATTAATTTTAACTTTGCAGTACGGTTAGAGTTTTTTCAGTGTTGAAGATACTCAAAATACGGGGGTTGGCGTGCCAACCATTTTGCAGCTATTCAGCACCGTCGTGAATAGACCTATTTCCAAAATTGTTGGTTGAAACCCTAAAACATAGGCCTGTAAACTTAATTTTGTAAATTTGCTCAACTCAGCGGCTAAGCTGCGTGGTCGAATTATTTGTTTCTCAAATAGTCGATTAAAACCCTGAAACATACACACAATTTTGGAAATTCGCTCAACCCACGTCAAAGGTTCATCTGCGTAATCGAATTATTCAAATTGCTGTGTAAAAATCTCCAATTAATTATACTGGAGTAGTTCATACAACAATCGTCTCATCAATCATTCTATTGCCCTGGCTGTCCAAACTTCTAGGTTAATGTCAATAGTTTCGTAACAGTTGCAGGGCGTTTGCCATTGTGCTAAACTTATAACATATAGATGTGATACGGTTTGTAATCGATACGCTGAAAACATCCTTTTGAATAATGTAGGTTTTAACTCACACCTGTTTCATTAATCAAATATACTCCATTCAACATATACACTATCAGAGAAAACGAGGCGAATCTACATTTATCTGGATAAAACATTTACAGACGTGTTGTTATGGGGTGTTTTTTTGCAATTTAAATGTAATATTTATCAGAGGTTGGTAGGTTAGTTTAGTTTTAGTATAAGTGGGTTATTTTATTTTATGATAGTTTGGTTTATGTTGATTTAGGATAAGAAATACGCCAGCCTGCCAGTACTGGAAAGAAGTAGAGGACTTGGTAGAGCATATTTTTTTTCAAAGCTCAAGGTAAATAAGTGACAGAGAGGACCTGAAGAAAACTTAAATGTCATGCCTGATGTATCTTTATTTTTAAAGATCATGATGAAGAGTAGAAAACTGGCAAGCAGTGAGTGATTTTTTTACATCAATCCTACATCAAAAAGAGAGCAATCTTCCAAAGTGAACCTATCACATAGAATTTAGACACTAGGAAATGCAGACAAGCATATCACTGAAGTAATGCTAGTAGCAGTTCCAGTGTGATGTAGCGGAGGTGGATTAGTGGCCGAGAGCTCCACATTACTGGGAGTGCCGGCTCCTGATGTTGGCTGGGAGAACTTCTACCTTTGCTGCGGAAAAAAGAAGGTAATGTTATAATGGGTAAGGTTGAATTAGGTTAAGTATTATGTTAGTTTAGGTTAGTTTAGGTTAAGTTGGTAAGGCTAGGTAGGCTAAATTTGGGTACATTATAAACTAATATTTAATTTAATTATTTGCCTTAAAAAAAGTGTGGATGTCTCCGAGAGTCGAACCGGGTTCCTCCATATCCCGAGTCCACAACGCTACCGATTAGGTCACAGCGCTTTCTCAATTAGTATCTCTTTAGTCGAGTATATAAGTTTAACATTCGTCATCAACCTTGTATCAGATAAGAGTGTTATAGTGTGCTTGGAATATCGTATAAAATACATGTGAAATATAGAAGTCTGTTGTACTCTCTGCAAAGGAGAATTGCACTAAGCTCCAAAGCAACGATTGCTTTTGCTGGGGTGCCGCCAATCGATCTGCTAGTGAAGAAAAAAGTGTGCAAGTTGCAGGATCGAGAGATAAACAAACATGTCTTAAGGCAAAAGACAATAAGAGAATGGCAGAAGAGCTAGACCATCGACGATGGTACAAGCAGATGGACGAGAAAACGTATTCCAGATATCAGTCGTCAGGTGTCCAGTAAATCTAAAGATTTTACTTACTGGACCACTCAAACTCTCACGGGGCATGTGGAGTTCGGGGAATACTTCTTTAGGTTTTAGAAAAGAAGTATTTATGTGAATACTGTGGGGAGGAAAGTTTGCCTTCACACTTTTTCACGCGATAGATGGATTTTAGATAGGGAGGGCTTGAAAAGGAGATTTTCCCTGATGCATCTAACTTAGTAGGATGTATTCTCAAAAGTGGGGGTGCATGGAAAGCTTGCACTACATTTTTTGAAGTCAGTAATGCCACAGAAGGAGGAAGAAGGCTTAAGACAAGTCGAGAATTACTAATTCAAAAACTAGTTATGGAATGAGGAGGTGGTTTTTAGACGGTAAGAGTCCATCACTAACCATGTTAACATGTCAAACATGGTTTCCGTGAGGATTTAGTCCTCGTTAAAAAGAAACAAAATTTAAATAATCTGAAGTAATTAGACCAATGTGGCCAACTCTGAAGGAATGTGTTAAACGATACCAGAGTGGGCTCTTTAAACAAAATTCAAAACAGATTCGGATAGGTTAGATTGGGTTAGTGCAGGTTATTTTACAAATGTTTGGATTAGTTTTTTGTTTTTAAGATTATGCTAGTGCAGGTTAAGCATATGTTTGGATTGTCTAGATTTGGTTAGGTTGTGATAGGATAGTATAGTTTAAGTGTTCGTTTGGTTAAAGTTGGCCAGGTTTGGTTGGGTAATGTGTTAGGTTAGTTCAGGTTATATAGACGAACTCGGATCGTGTAAGCGCAAGGTTCTTATGTTTGCTGTGTATTCAATTATGCTATATGCGGCACCAATATGGATAGACCCCCTAAAATACTCTAAGTTTAAGAAGATGGTTAGTAGTGTTCAGAGGATAATGGCGCATTTAGGACGGTTTGTACAGAGACAGCAATCACTTGCACGAGTGCCACCAATTAATTTGCTGGTGAGTGAGAGTGCCAGAAGAAGAAGCCAAGGAATCCCCAAAGCACTGATAGATTAAACGCTTGAGTTGTGGCAGTCAAGATGGAGGCAAAGTGCTACTGGTGCGTGGACTAAGTTGTTAATTCCAGACATTAGGGGTTAACCGGAGGTTTGGGGATACAAATCAATCACTACATAACACAAGTATTGACGGGTCACGGCTTTCACCTTCGCTGAGGTAGTTTAGATTATATTTGGATTTGTTAGTTTAGACTGGGGTAGTTTAGTTTAGGATATATTTGGATTTATTACGATAGGCAAGGTTTGGTTGAATTATGTGTTAGGTTAGATGATTTTAGTTTAAATTGGGTTAGGTTATGTTTGGTTGGGTTAGGTTATGTTAGGTTAGATTAGGTTAGTTTAGGCTAGTTCCGGTTGGGATATGTGTTAGGTCAGTTAAGGTTATTGTAGTTTAGTTTAAGATATGTTTGGATGGGTTAGGTTAGGCTAGTTAAGTAGTATTTGGGTTGGAGATTAGGTTAGTTTATATTATGTTATTGTTGATTAGGTTATAGTATTGTAGGCTTGGTTAGGTTTTGCACAATATACCTACTAGAACTACTTCATAATTTTACTGATTGGTAAAAAGACATGACAGGCAGGTGCAAGGTTTATAACATCTGTTATTAGCTACAGAAGCAAAATCATTTGAGTAGATGTTTATTTAACCTGAAATGTGGAGAGTAGCATTACATATTCGATTCATGTTCCCGAGAGGATTTCCAACTCAAAATGGTATACTCTAAAGAATTTAGAAACTATGCACTCATTCAACCCTACCTATTGTAAAATAGTCTATACAATGCAACTTTAACCTTTAAGCTTACTACATAAATACCATAACGCATAACTAGAATTGTGTGCTATGACGGCGGAAGTAAAGCAAACAGTAGTTGGCCCGCAGTGGTTGACATGGCCGTTTCTGTTGTTATTTTGCAACATTTCACTATGATGGTATGTAGAACATCCCAATGGACATATGCTTTGAAGGGATACCTCTTAAAGAAATTCAGTGCTTGGCGCAGTACTATGTTAATTATAGCTGATTATTGTATCTCTAAAGATAACGAAACTATCGTCGAAACGCGAAGCAAAACATAATGTTTAAATATATTTCAGCAACATTTTAAGTTTTTTTTTTGTCGTCATCTTCAATAAGTCCGAAACCTTTAGGATTGATTCAGTTCTGTTTTGTACAAGTCCGTGAGGAAATATCAGTTCAATACGTAGTTATGTATACAGTAGTTAGATATGAGAATTAATACTTAAAGGGTATAATGAATTCGTTATACAACCCAAAACCTGTTAATATTGCATGCTGCTTACAATGCAGTCGAACTCCAAACTGGTATAATGGAGATAAACATGGAATATGCAATCAGCAAATATGATCTGAATGCAAATATGAATTACTGTGTTACTATGGGGAAATTAACAGTTATAATGGTTGCAATCAGTTTGGTACTTTATCATTTAATGACTGATGTTTGTGTCGATATTATTTGGTTTTGAAGCTATGGATTGTATACAAATTACGTTTTCTATGTGCACGTTGTTTTCGTAGTTCGTATACACATTTAATGTAACTAAATATTGAGAAGCATAGTGCCCTAGAGGCTGATGGCGCTAGTCCAGTCTCCTACAGTATGAACCTCCAACACAGGTTGCGTAGGTTTGTACCTAGTTACTGGCTATGCATTTACATGCGATATACGCTGCTCCCCCGTCTACATTGGTTTAACTGGTATAAAGAAAATACATTAAAAAAACATTGATTTTCAGGATTACCTAACACAATCTTTATTTATATAATTTTTCTGTACTTGTATAAGTCACCAAACTCCTCCTAAACGGTGAACCAATTTTGGTGATATGTTTTGTGTATGTTTGACTGGGTCCCTGGATAGTTTATATTCACAAATTGGAAGGGATTGAAATGGGGTTGCTACCCTTTATCTATATATATAAAAGTCAAATCCACTGACTCACTAATCACGATTTCTCAAAAAACTACAAAACGGATTGGAACGAAATTTGGTATGTAGCTTCCTCTAGGTAGGTGGTCTCTAAGAAAGGTTTTCAAAAAATTCGAAATCTTAGGGGGGTTTGGGGATGGTCAAAGTTACTAAATCACGATTTCTCTAAAACTGCTGAACGAATTGGAATGAAATTTGGTATGTAGCTTCCTCTAGGGCCGTAGTTGGTCTCTAAGAAAGGTTTTTAAAAAATTCGAAATCTTAGGACGGTTTGGGGGTGGTCAAAGTTACTAAATCACTATTTTTCTAAAACTACTAAACGGATTGGAACAAAATGTAGTATGTAGCTTCCTCTAGGGCCATAGGTGCTCGCTAAGAAAGGTTTTAAAAAAATTCGAAATTTTAGGGGGGTTTGGAGGGGTCAAAGTTACTAAATCACGATTTCTCTAAAACTACTGAACGAATTGGGATGAAATTTGGTATGTAGCTTCCTCTAGGGCCGTAGGTGCTGATAAGACAGGGTTTCAAAAATTTTAAATATTAGAGGGGTTGGGGGGGGGGGTGGTCAGTGTTACTAAATCACGATTTATCCAAAACCACTGAACGGATTACTAAAAGTTACTAAAAACCCCCAAAAGAAATACATAGTGTAATATATTTATTGATATAATACATATAAAATGCAATGTCATGACTGATGATCAACGCAGAGCCGATTCTATTAAAGCTAGAGACTTGAAATTTGGAAGGTATATCCGTCCAATAATGTAGAGGCGTACTAAGAAAGGATTTTGCAAAATTTTGAATTTAAAGGGTAGGAAATGCGAAAATTCATCCCTCCCATAAGCAGCCATATAAAAGATGAAACAGCTGATTCGTATTTATTAATGTGTTATTCTGGTTACTATGGTGATAATTCCAAACTCTTTCAAAAAAAGTGTGTTGATTTTATAATAATAGGCCTAACCTAAAATTGTGTTAAACCTTTGGTCTAAATAAGCTGTTTTATTTATAATGTGTAACAATAATATAATGTTAAATTGTAATATTAGATGTTTGAATTAATATATTTCATAGGTTTTAAAGGCCTAACCTAAAATTGTATTAAACTTTTGATTCAAATCAGTTGTTTTATTAATTATGTGTAACAATCATTAGGCCTATGTTGAATTACACGGGATACGAATTACAGGATGTTGAATTACACGGGATACGAATTACAGGCTTTCAAAGTTTCAAATTAAGCAATAGCGAAGCATTGCCGGGTCCACTAGTCTATCTATAATAATATTAACTTTGATTTGTCTATCCGTGCAAAGCTGGATCGGTCCTGCTAGTACAATATAAAAAATTTAAAATTCTTTCTACAAGCTATAAAGCTAAAATTATGTAACATGTAATATTATTTTTAAGGTGTATACAAAACTATTTGCAATTTGATTACTTAAGTAAAAGGGATGCAATGGAATAACTCTTACATAATAACCCTTACATTTAAATATTAACCACTTACTTTTTCTATATTCTCAAAAACTACCCAACTAACTTTACTAAAATTTCACAATTTACACATACTAACACCAGAATGTTTTAGAGAATATAGTCGATGCAAACAAAAAGATTTAAATGGGGTAGCTACCCGTATACAATAAAAATAAATGGCACTAAATTCCTACAAACTATAAATATAAATTATTTAATACTATTCTCAATTGATATAAAACATTTGCAATTCGATTACTTAACCAGCTCCCTTAAAGTTGAAACAAGCAATAGCGAATCATTGCCAAGTCCACTAGAACATTGTTAAAATGTCTCCTCTTTCCTCAATTCAAAACTTTTCTTATCATTTGACATGCTTAGCTTATATTTGTAATATAACTTGGCCTAGACGGCTGTTAGTTGTGGGGAGGGGGGTGTTACAATCTCGCATATAAGCGCATTACAATTTCTTAGCCGTAATTCCAGCTTCGCAAGTCGAATGAACTTGAGATCTCTTGGTTATGGGACGAGCTATCGTCCAATCAAATTGTCATAAATGGTAGAATTAATTAGGGTAGTTCCTTACATAAAAGAAAACCTGAACACAAAATCTCACAATAAATACGTTTACTAACATCAAACGCTTTTCAACGACAGTGTCGCCATCCTCAGTGATGCACGTTACTGTTATAGTCTGGTTACTGTAGCCCGTGCATCACTGAGGATGGCGACATTGTCGTTGAAACGCGTTTTAGGTTAGTAAACGTATTTATTGTGAGATTTTGTATTCAGGTTTTATTTTATCTAAATTACTTTCTCACAAGTCAAGCTCATTAGTTATTTATAGGGTAGTTCCTGTTTTTTTTATAATATCTCGTTATAGTCGATTCATTGTTGAAAAATTCAAGTTTTCTAATTCCTCCCACCGTAGCAGGCGCTAAATCTGTTCAATATTTTTGTTTCAAATTCCTTCTAAAAATCTTTTTGAAACTATAGTAAGTTATCTACGTCTTCGAAATTTGTAGATCTAAAACAAAGAAAAAACAATTTCCTAAAACAAAGACCTTTTGAATTTTGAGTATTTTTCTCAAACAGGTAAATTATACAGATTTTTAGTAGATCTTTACTCAATTGTAAATTTTGAATCCCATGACAAAGCTAGACACAGTAACATTTAAAGTAAAGGTAAATAGACAAAGCTTACGGCCAAATTGGTTCTGCTAGGTCATACACAATATGAGATAAAATTTGTTGAATACATTTTTAGTTTTTTAGGAAAATATGTGTTAACTTAATGTTCACAAAAGCAATGTATTTGTAAATAAAAACAAAAGCGTATTCTCTGTTAAAGACATTGTTTTTTATTTCGAAGAAAATTATATTTTAACCTTATTTATATATATTCCTAAAATATAATAAAAATTCGACCACGCAGCTGGACCGCTGACGTGAGTTGAGCTAATTTCCAAAATTAAGTTTATGTGATTATGTTTTAGGGTTTCAACCAACAATTTAGAAAATAGGTCTACTCACGAAGGCGTTGAACAGCTGTCTGTGTGTACACAATATATTAGTAGAATTTGTTGCCTCCTAGTGGCCTCGCGAGTTTGCACCACTTGGCTTCGAACCGGGTACTTTATGGTATTTTACGTTTTGGTCGATTTTGGGGGAACCAAGCGAGCTCTAAGGTCGAGTAAAAAAACAAAATGTGCAGAATAACATCCTGCATTTATATTTAAAAAAAACTCTAAAAAAAGTTCGTAGTAAAAATCTCAAAAATAGTTACTTCCGGTCAAAAAACGTACTTCGGGTTGTTGAATTTTTTTTGATAACGAACTCGTCCGAGCGACGTAGACAACCAACATGTGTACCAAATTTGGACCAAATCGGACTTAAAATGCGGCCGCTAGAGTGCGAACACATATATACATATATGAATTTTAATGACACCCCAAAACGTGTTCTGGGGACCATGATCGGTGCTCATTTGCTACTCCCGACCTTGGGTCTCACCATAAGGGCCACTGCAATAGCTCATTTTTCCTATGGAAATTCGCTAATAAGATCTTGATCTCTCATCTGAAACACTGACGTGAGTCGAGCGAGTTTAAAAAAAGAATTTTCCCTGCTTTTCGGTTAAAGTTTAGGAAATTGGTCTACTCACGAAGGGGTTAAATAGCTGCCTGCGTGTAAAAAATATATTAGTAGAATTTGTTGCACCCACCTCTGGTTTTGCGAGTTTCCACCAAATTCGCTTCCAAAGAAAAATTTTAAAGAAATCGTCACTTCCAGCTGTTGGAATTGTTTGGCTAACAAACTCGCCCGAACGACTTGGAAAACCAACGTGTGTACCAAATTTGGACGTAAAATGCAGCTGTAGAGTGTGAACAGAAATATACATATATATTGTTTATGACATACTAAAACGTTTTCTGGGGACCATAGTCGATGCTCATTACCACTCTCAAGCTTAGGTCTCATCATAATAGTCACTGCAATCTTTCCTAAGGAAATTCGGTAATAATAATCACCTACATGTTTAAAAGATCTGAATACCATATGCCTTGATACTTTAACGTATGTTTGTATACAGCTGTTTAATAAATTTCGTTTTTGCACACTCGAAACAGTGCGCAAACTAAACTACATGTGTTCAGCGCCAAGTAATTATACCTCATTGTTTCACTTTACCGCACGGCTAAACAGCTGGCGCGAGGTAAAGTAATACTTTTCGCACTCCGGAAGTTTACTTTGCGCACTGTACGAAAAGCACTACTGATGTAGCCTATGTTGTGAAATTGTTATTGTTGTGGGACTAACCTCTGTAAAACAGATCGCTTTAAAAACTAAAACACTAATTTAAAATTTAGCTGTAGGAAAAACGTTGTATGTATCATGGGTATCGGCTACGCCTCGAGCGTCAAATTTTTATCTCGTGCGACAAGTTCAAATTGCACCCTAGATACACAAATAACTAATCTATCAACAAAAAATTTCAAATTCATACAACTCTAAAACAGTTTAATCGATCATTTTGATCGTTGTTTCTTTTTGTGGATATTTATATACTAGCTGACACGTACGGCGTTGTCCGTGGTGGTTAGTATTTTCAGTCTTTTTAACGTAATTGTAATCTTTTGAAGTGTTCAGTTAGTGAGTGGTATTTGGCTTTTATATATATAGATCTTAAATAATAAAAGCACTATTGTCATAATAATAAAAGATCTGAAATTATGATTTTAGTAACTTTGATCCCCCCAAACCCCTCCTAAAATTTCGAAATTTTTCATACCCTTTCTTAGAGAGCGGCTAAAGCCCTAGAGGAAGCTACATACCAAATTTCATTCCAATCCGTTCGGGCGTAATTTGAGGATGATCAAAAACGCATTAAAAACGCAAGGAAAAATGCAAAAACGCCTATTTCTGGCGTAATTTTGGGAGAATCTCAAACATTTTTAACAGACTACTTTTAGGCCTTAAACGAACCTAAGTACCAAATTTCAACATTTTCTGCCAATTAGTCCTCGAAAAAGCTGAGAAAACGCAAAAAATCGCTAGAAAAACGCGAATATTGGGCGTATCTTTGGGATGTTTTCTAAATCCGTTCTTAGTGCGCGTCTAAAGGTCCAACTGAACATGCATGCCAAATTTGAACTCATTTGGTTCAGTAGATTTTTAGTTCTGCTGATGAATGAATCAGTGCCATTTCGCTTTTATATAGATAGATAAATAACAAGACTGGGTATATTTATTATTTTATCTTAACTGTTATATTGTTGTATAGTTTGATTTTTTTTTATAATCTTATCTTCAAGAAAATTTAGTTTTAATTCCGTAAAAGTAAAATTATTAATATTAGGCAAATAATAATACACAAAACGTTGCAATGTATCTTGAAAAATAACTTTTAGACTCTTCAACCGTTCACCACTTTAGATACAGCCGTTTTCATTTACATTAAATTTTGTGTGGCAAAAGGTTATAAAATACACTTTGAGGTCGATATTGACGATATTTACACCTTTTTTTAAATACAGCAAAAGGTTAATAAATTAATTTTCGGAAAACAGAGATTTAAGTTTTAGTTTTGTTCGAAACAGATAAAACACAACTTAGCTTAGATTTAGCATTTTTATTAGTTATATAAGAGTGATTGTAGACGTTGTGTTATGACGAATAAATACATTTTTGCATAAGCCTTACACCAGCATTAATGTAAAGTTACAAATGCCAAGGGTGTTCACAATTTTCTGGCAGACGCCAATTGCACTAATATACAAGTGCATTCTTTTGTTGAAAACTAATCAAGTACATATTATCATTGTATTTAGATAACCTAATAGAACTCCGATCCAATGCAATATTTCAATCCACTGGAAATTCGACGATAGTGGCGCTATCTATTGGGGAAACGACGGAAGCGGTGTGAAGCACCAATGCTAGCAATGATTTCTTCCTAGCGCTACATTGCGGCGCGATCATGCACTATTTTCCCGACAACCTTTTTTTCGGCACACAGCCCCCGTATGCATCCATGATCTGTTTCATTATTCATGATCTATGATATTATTATGATACTAATATTTTTTGTAGAAAAACGTCAGTAGAATAAAAATATTGTAAAAGATAAAATCTTTAATTTTGACGGAGATTCCCCCCAACTGACAAAAAAAATGTATATATTTTTAACATCTTTAAAATATGATTAAGTTCGTATATCGTAGTCCTACATGTTCAGAAATTCTGTAAATCTTATAATGAATACGAAAGTAAATAGTGAAAATAGTTGTAAATAAATTATACGTTATACAACTTTGGTGAAAAAATGTTTCTGCTGGACCACCACTTTACATTTTAGCAGCGCCATGTTCCTTCCGTAACATCCCACTACTTCTAATTCAGTGTCTTCACACTCCAGTTGTTCTTCAACAATGTCTGTTATTGGTGCTGGAGCTTCTTTTTTTCAGCCTTCCTTGACTAAATTAATTGGCACTACTTTTTTTCAAGACTGTCTATTGCAGTATTTGTTCATCGCAGACAGATGATGTTCACCCTATATTATTCAATTATTGCAACACTTTGTTACTATCGTTTTTATCAATTCTGTAAAACAGAAACAATAAAAAAATAATCAATCAATATTGCCTGTGAGTTTATTTCTAGGTGACTGTCTATTGTTTTCATTTTACCCTTTTAAAGTTTGTTTTTGGCCCGATTTTTTTTCTGTAAGTTGTTGTGGTTGAAATATGTATGTATTTTAAGTATTTTAACAATAAACTTAAAAAAAAACATGAATAATGCATAGAAGAAAAAGAGTACATTTTAGCTACTTACATTTTTACTGTCTCCCCCTATACCATAGTATATGGAGAAAGTATTGTATTTGTCAAAATTTTCGAGTTTGAGTTTTTGGTGGAAATATCCGTTTTGGGTCCCCCTGAATCTAAAAAAGTGGTTTTAGGAGTGATGTCTATGTGTGTGTCTGTGAGGGTGTGTGTGTGTGTGGATGTTATCAGACCTAGAGCATAAACCAGTAGTCCGATTTTGATGAAATTTGGGATGGAGGTACTAATCTACGGTATCTCCAGGCTTTTTTTCATTTTTGTGAATTTTTTATTTTTAAGGGTAATTTTCCCATAAAAACCCTTAAACTATCGGAAAAACCACTTTTCTCAAAAACGGCTCTAACGATTTTGATTAAAATTGTATAGTTTATTAGGGACCTAAAGTACTATAAACTTTAAAATTTTAATAAAAATCGTTAGAGAAGTTTTTGAGAAAAGTTGCTTTTTCCTATATTTTATGGATTTTTATGGGAAAACAGCTATTATAAAAAATCACCTCCCCTACCCCACCCTACAAGTCACAGTAAATCTGTTTAGTAATTTAAATATGTTTGTGAGAAAGTATGTGCCAGTTCCTGGTACCGTTTATTTTTATCAATTTCGTGTCGGTTCTAAATGCTTTTTATCTTTTTCACATCTTGAACAACATTAACCCATATATGCCCATAACATTTTAAAAAAAAATTTTGATATTTTATCTGATTTTTTGTACACAAATACTACTAATAGAATGAATATAGCGCAAATTTATTTATTTCTTAAACCGATAGGCCCCTGGGGCCATGGGTCAAAAACGACCCCTTGGGCAAATATGCTGCAATTCATACTAATACTTAGTGATATGATATTGTTAATAATAATAGGTAAAACTGAAATAACGTGAGCATATTTCATCAAAAAATGTAATATTTATTGGAAAAAATATATTTTTACAATATTTACATCAGTTAGAACTATTTATGGTACTCAATAAAACATTTATCGTGAAGTGGTACTTTACATCTCTGGCAAAGTTTTAAGGTTTTGTTTGTACAATGAGCACATCTTCGCCTCGGCTGTAGTGACCACTGCTTTGCTTCACTGCATTTGTTGTTTTTCTATCCTGTGACTTCGATGGCCCTGATAAAATTCGAGGAGTACCATATACTGAAAGTATTGTTCTTGCTAGATTGCGACGAAAACCAAGCATATCTAACGACTTATTGCATGGTCTTGAGAGTTGATAGGCATTATTTATGGAGACATCAATCAACCATAATATAATAGGAATATACCATTTCTTTCCTCTAATTGAAATTCAGTAGGCTGATATATTACCATCTAGTTGATTGACTCCACCCATGAACTGATTATATTGGTGGATTGCATTAGGTTGTGGAATCAAAATCTTTTTCTTTTCTTCTGTCGAATAACGTTTTGAACTCCTCATTGGTTCTACTCCATATTCGCTGGATAGAATTGTTACAACATTATTATCCCTCCATCTTATGGCCGTTATTCCTAGGTTTTTTGCAATTTTTACATCATACGTGCCTCTTTTTTCCTTTTGCATGGATTTGACTGATTTCAAGGGACACTGTTTGGTACGGTTATCTCTGACTGTTCCAGTTACGTTAATATTTATTTTTTCATTTCAATTTTGTCGTTACAATTTTCTTCGCCTGAATCGCAGTCAGTTTCGTCACCATCATCGAATGGTCGCTGGCCTAGTAATACTACATCGATCTGTCCTACGACATCTTCATTTGCAAACCTGTCAAGCTCTTCCAATATCTGAAACGTATTCAGGTTATCCCTGTAACACAAAAAAATAACTTTTAGAAAAATATAATAAGAGTATATAGGCTATATATTATAATTTAGCGAAATTTACTTTGTAACCAAAAGTTAAAAAGATTTAACAAAGAAATCTGTGTTAAAACTTCGAAGTATGTCAAACAAATCACATGTTGTCTGTATATTCAACAGCCTGTGCAATACTGGAATAGCCTATTTCACTAAAAATATTAGTACCCCTATTATTGAACATTTCATAAAAAGTCAACTTGTATTTATTGTTTAAATCATTTATAGAGGGAAAACCATCATTTGTTTCTGTTGCAAATCAAAATAAAGCATTAGAATAACTGCAAACATTCAAAGCTAAAACTTGGAAGTGTAACCTAAAAGATCCAGTATTTGCCCAAGGGGTCAATAATGACCCATTAGTATTTTACAGACAATTTACAAACCTCTAGTATTGATTATGCATGCAACTATTATATATATTACAAGAATAGTATGTTAGTAAGAAAAGAAGTACAACTAAACTTACTAAAAGTGTTTACAAAATGAATACTTACATGTTATATTAGAGTAGTACACAACAGCTGTGATCCAGTTGCTGACATTAGTTAATGATTCAAATATAACTGTGCATAGAGCAGCACTTACTGGAAACCAACATTATTTTTTAATTGCTCACACCTGTAACAAACTATATTAAACTACCAATATAAAAAAATATGCCTTATTCTTGAGGGAAAAAAAATTAAGTTTCTTGGGTCAAAAACGACCCCTTGGGTATATATGGGTTAAGTAGATCACTGACGGCATTACATTATTAATTATTTATCGTCACAAGTGCGTGTTAACAAATCATCACCTTTGTATAAATTTTAATTGGAAACTTTGAATCACAAAACGTATTTCCATTGATGCGCATGCGCAACAACGTGTTGATTAATTACAGTATTGCTTCTGTCTTCGTCGCACCTGTTCCATCAATCATCCTCTTGCCTTTTGCAGAATTTATAACTACGTAACTAGTTTGAAAGAGTTTCTAAATCGACTTAATTTTATCTCCGTTTCGCACCTACAGTTTATTAAAACTCTTCACCTTACTAAAAGTAATTAAAATGGAGATTAAAGCGAAAATGAATATAAGATATTTTTGCCAAAGTAATGAATAACTCAGATTAAATGCATAGTAAACTTCTTTCACAAGCTGTTGGTAAATTAATGAATAAGTTTCTTAAAAGGATATTAAAAGTTTTCAAAATTAAGTTTTTAAAAACAGTATTAGACGTTACTGTTATGTGGAAGAGTCACTGCTGTGATAGTGTGTTGACTGTAATATCCTTGAGTACAAAGTATTTTTCTGGTTTTAAATATATCATATATTTATACTATTTTTATAAAGAGGTAAAATTTGTTTGTAAGCAGGGGGTAATCTCTGGAACTACTGAACCGATTGAAAAAATAGTTTTACTAACAAAAAGCTACACTATCCCTGAGTAACATAGGCTATAATTCGTTTTGATCAAAACATTTTTTATTTCAATATTTGTAAATTTAATCTGAAAAAATCTTAGGTTAGGCCTAGACTGATGAATCAACGCATGGATTTAAATTTATTATCTTAGCAAAAAATTGAATAAAATACCAGATAAAACAGCTGTTTGCTCCAATATTTTCATTAACAGCTGGTTTTAAACTTTGAAGCAATAATTTGTATTTCTAACTTTTAGGTTACGGTTTAAAAAATTTAGAACTGAGCCTTGCTGGTTCTTTTAACCTTTGTTATAACTGCTGTTATAAAATGTGAAATAATTTGATTTGAACATTTAACATCTTAGCTTTGGGATTATTATTAATCCTACACCTTTTTTATTATACAGGTGTCCCCGAACTCTCTGGACCCCTTTCGTGGATATGTTCCTGGGATCCAGACAATCATATTTCACAATATATACATGGATCTACGGTGCTTATTTTTTCGTCTGTATGTGTTTTTTTTTACAAAATACTTAATATTTTTGGAAGTAGAAAAGATTGAAAAAATTGACCTCAAACTTTGTAGCCCTACACCTATTTTTTGCGTAACCTTTTATCACTGTACGAAAAATTTGAAAATAATTATTTTAAATATTTACAAAATGGCGGCCGTTTATAATTTTTAATGTTAAATATCTCAAAAATTGCTAACTTTACAAAAAAAAAAAAAAAAAAATACAAGAGACAAAAAGTTTACATTTTTAATGACAAACATAATGTTTTTTTTCATTTTGATTGTAGCTCAAATGATATCATAGATATTGAAAAAAAAAGGAAAATGTATTTTACTGGCCGTCATTTTCGATAGGGTTAAGATAAAGATCTCTAATTTGTGCCATTCTTCTTCATTTATCAAGCCCTTTAAAATGAGGTATCACTTGATGGGGGTTTTTGTTTAAGATTTTTGAAATACTATCTCAACACCCATTTTAGGGTAAGGGGTGAAATGGTAGGTTACAATCACAATTCATCTCCCTTTGTCATTTATCTCCTAAAGCTCATTTATTTATTTCTACTTGTTCCAAAGTTAAGAGGCGGGGGATGTTTTGGACACCAGGTATATATAATAAATGTAGCATGGTTTATCAGTACGAGCCGCTATAACTTATAAATGATTAAATGATTAGTATTAGTACAAACAGAGATAATTTACTAAAGTGAGAAACATAAAATCTGTTCAACGTTTTAATTTATAGAAAGGAAACTGTACACGCAGAGGTAATAAATAACCTTGTCAATGTTAATCCTAATTAGAAAATTAATGATTTATGCCTTTCCACTTAGCACTTAAATAAAAACGTGTAATGTTTACAGCGAGAAAATGCATTAGCTTAATGGACATAAAATACCTACACACAAGAGAATATGCATCTGACTACGAAAGTAATTGTTATTGAAACCTTGTACAGTCTACGCCTTCCTAAATCTGAACTTCACATTATTCCTTTTAAAGTTGTTTTCTAACAACAACGCAACAAATATAAAACAAAATAAAAGTTACTGTCGTCTAAGGTACAATGTACCAATCGAGACGACCAAAGAACCACACACATTGGCTTACATTTAGTAAATACCGACAACACTACGTTTATTTTTACTGCGTCGTAATGTTGAAAAAAATTTATTAGTTTTGTTGCTTAGGGCAAAGTATACATTTGTTCAATCAATTGCAGACACGAAATCACAAAAACGCCTATGTAAAATCGTAATTGTATTTTGATTATTTTTCTGTCAAAGTCCCTACACATGAAAACAACCAAGCACGCGAGGATTTAAGTTAAAATCGGTTACGAATCGGCAATAACTCGTAGGCCTGTAAAACGAAAGCGATCTATTTTGATCAAGGTGACCTCGGTAACATAGGACATTACGAGCTATCCCATATCTCCACATTAGGCCTTGACAGTGTAACAATACGTGCAGGAGTGATAGCGGTTCATTGAATTCGGTTCTTATCTCCCCCGCTCTGGCAAGGCGCGACCTGGTCCTTTGTTAACGAAAATTTGCTATGAAAAAAAAAAACAGTGTTTTCTCGAGTATGTGTTTGATTTCACTAAATTTTTGGTTGCTATTATTTATGGTTACTATTATATAAGTATTCAAGCGGGTCTAATTGCTTCCTAATATTTTATTATGTATATAAACTAAAATTGTATTTTGTATATGTTTCCACACGTAATTATACTTAAGATATTCGTGTTAAAGCAATGTCCATAATTTACGTGACGCGCTACTATAACCGCTTTCTGTGCAACTTTATTCTATAGACTTTATAACCTTCTCTTATTATAAAAGAAAATGTAATTGTGTGCTTAAAACCACACGGAAGAAGTGTAAACTTTTTAACAAACACGACTTACGAAATGAGGAAGCACAATGTTAATTTTTTAACACAACATACGAAATGAGGAGCACAATGTACATTTCAGAGGTATTACTAATTAAACTATACATTTCATTATCATTAACAGATTAAACCTGTGATGTAGGACAATCTGTTACACTTATATACCCAACTAAATTAGCAATGCGATTATGGCCCACATCGCGACATTAGGTTCACATTAGGAGCGTTTCACAAAATAGAGCATTTCACAAAATGCATGGTAAAATGCGTGACGGTAAAATCCGATTCACCCCCAGCAACAAGAAAAAAATATACTCAGCCATACACACATGCATACAAATTTGTTGGACGTGGTGCGCCCTACTGCGCATGCTTTAGAATCCATGTATTGGCTACCCCCACCACCCTACCCCGATCCAAGTGGTTCTGTCCTAATTTGTAGTAATTTCATTGAAAATCATTTTTTTTCATTTATTAATATTTATTTATTAATATATGTATGCCTAACAAACAAATACATGCCCAGTGAGTCATCGCGAGGTATGGTGAGCGAAGAGAAGCTCTCTAATCTTTGATATAGACTATTTTAATATTATCTCAAGTAAACTAATTTTGTGTTAAATATTTGGCGCAGCCATGGTTTATGTATAAATTCTGTTTCTTCTACGCATTACAACATACTTTTATTTTTCAATATACTAGCTGACCTGTGCGAATATTTCGCACGATAGGAGTATACAGTAAAGACCACGAAAGAATACCGTTGAGGGACGGGCTTGTGTACTCCGAGACCTTGAACACTCCAATCGCTTTAGTGCGACGTTGTCACGTTCTTCCCACGCTTCTAACTGAACGCGGCTGACTCTACGAGTTTATAATTCTTTACACCACGGATACTAGAATTTTACACTGTGCACTCATCAAGCCTCAAGCGGTAAATCCAAGGAGTGTTCGAGACTAATAGATATGTCAACGCTGCGCGCCCATCCTATTGGCCGCCACGAAACGGTATTCTTTATAGTTACCTCATTTAATAGATTGATTTAATTAAGTAAATTACGTTTATTTTTACGTTGGTTTAATTTGATTGATTTGTGTGATAGATTATACTTGCATATAGAATGTAAACAATCTAACTAACAGGTGTCTGGCACCTTTCATTAAGGGTCTGCTCCAGTAAAAATAAAATGGATTTTTATCCCATAAGAGCAATGTTAAATTTCAAACCATTTATTTCGTTTACTTTTTATCATAAAATTGTTTGCAAGGTCTCATTTTAAGCACAGTCACAATACGCATCCGTCTTGCAATTTACATTTTTTAAAATTTCTTTCATTTGTCAAGTAACTGACATTTAGTAAGTACAAAGTTTGAATTTTTTTCCTAACACAATAAAAAATTAATAATGAAAAATAATTTGCAAGCCGGATCCGAAATTTTATAAAGAATATTCAGTTTTTTTTTCAACACTCAATTACAAAAGATAGACTTATAAAATGGTTTGAAATGAGGCAATGTCAAAGCGTTCAGCTGCAAGAAATTGCACTGTTTAGATAGTGATACAGTGATACCGGAAGTGTGTATACTGGAGCAGACCCTTAAGAACCGTATGAAGTGCAGTATACAAGTTTTTTTTTTATTAATGTTGTAACAAAAAAGGTGAATTTTAAGCTATTTGTCTATTTTCCCTCAATAGCGGGGAAAATAAGTTTTAAAATTATGCTTGAATAATAATTTTGATGCAGAGTAAAAGAGATCTCGGTTAGCTACAAAAAACATCTTTGAGAAATAATATATAAAGATTTTTCATCACCTATCTGACCATATCTGACGTGGTAATTAGTTCTGCCGCAATACACAAACAATACGTTCAAATGTATATATATAACACTACCAGAGCTATGATGAAACATAAAATAAATCCCCTTTTATAATAGTGTATCGTTCAATTATATACTTATCGTGTTATCAAACAGTATTCAGAAACACATTATGAGTGAGTAGATATGTGTACAGACACGACAGTTTGGTAAACATTTCGTTTACTTGGTAAAAAACATAACAAGGTCGACTGTATCAGGTGGGTTGGTAAAAGGTCGTAGTTCAAAATGGAAATCCAGAAATAGATAGGAATAAGTTTGTTACTTAAAATTATTATTATTTTTTTAAATTCACAATAGTAACTATAAATATATATATCTACTAGGGGAAACCCCTGCGTGCTCCGCACGCCCACCCCGTATCCGTTGGAACCTTCTATACACATAATCATGTTATGTTTTATTTAAAATAAAGGTGTAGGATTAATAAAAACCCCATAGCTAAGATCATAAATAATGTTAAATGTTCAAATCAAATTATTTCGTATATTTTATAACAGCAGTTATAATAAAGGTTGAAAGAAACGGCAAGGCTCAGGTCTCACCTTGATAAAAAATCTAACCTAAAATTTAGAAACACAAGTAATTGCTTCAAGGTTTGAAATCAGCTGTTAATGGAAATATTGGAGCTAACAGCTGTTTTATCTGTTATTTTATTCAGTTGGTTGCTATGGTAATAAATGTAAATACATGTGTTGTTTCATCAGTTTAAGCCTAACCTAAAAATGTTTCCAACTAAATTTACAAAAATATTGAAATCAAAAATGATTGTATCAAAATGAATTATAGCCTATGTTACTCAGGGATGGTGTAGTTTTTTTTTAGTAAAACTTTTTTTTCAATCGGGTCAGTAGTTCCAGAGATCAGCCCATACATACAAACAAACAAAATGTACCTCTTTATAATATTAGTATAGGTAGTTGTAAATATTACTATGAAATAACAACTAATGTTATAAATGTAAATTGAAAAATTATCTTTCATTTAAAACAAACCTCAAAAAAAACTAGTTGGCTCCTAGATTCCCCAATGATTTAGGTTTAGTTGGCTACCTAGATTCCCCAATGATTTAGGTTTAGTTGGCTAAATTTATTGACTACCTATATTTTCCAATGATTTAGGTTTAGTTGGCTACCTAGATTCCCCAATGATTTAGGTTTAGTTGGCTACCTAGATTCCCCAATGATTTAGGTTTAGTTGGCTAAATTTATTTACTACCTAGATTTTCCAATGATTTAGGTATAGTTGGCTGCCTAGATCCCCTAATGATTTAGGTTTAGTTGGCTAAATTTATTGGCTACCTAGAATATCCAATGATTTATTTTTAGTTGGCTACCTAGAGCCCCCAATGATTTAGGTTTAGTTGGCTAAATTTATTGGCTACCTAGATTTTCCAATGATTTAGGTTTAGATTTAGAGAATAAGGTGATAATATGGTTTTCACCTAAAAAAAAGTTATCACTAGAGTTATAATCTAAAATAATTTTAAAAAAAACTCATAAGTGCACATATAAATAAACCGATAAAATTTACTTTTCATATTTCTTACAATAATAACAACATGTTCTTCCACTTAAACTAAATCGAACTAAAATCGGTTGTAACCGAACAAAAATCAATGGGGTTGTAAACTAAAACCAAAAATTACTAGAAGTGACTATATAAATATGCAGATGAAATAAAAAATTACATTTCGTTGTTAAGGGTCTGCTCCAGTAAAAGAGAAAGCAACCGGAAACGCAAGCGCTTCTCTCTATAACCGTATCTAAACAGTGCAATTTCTTGCGGCTGAGTGCTTTGACATTGCCTCATTTCAAACCATTTTATAAATCCATCTTTTGTAATTGAGTGCTGAAAAAAAACTGAATATTCTTTATAAAATTTCTGATCCGGCTTGCAAATTACTTTTCATTATAATTTTTTTATTGTGTTAGGAAAAAAATTCAGACTTTGTACTTACAAAATGTCAATTACATAACAAAAGAAAAGCATTTTTTTTTTAAATCTAAAATGCAAAACGGATGCGTATTGTAATTGTGCTTAAAATGAGACCTTGCAAACAATTGTATGATAAAAAATTAACGAAATAAATGGTTTGAAATTTAACATTGCTCTTAAAAAATCCAAGATGGCCGCCACTACAGCAGACCCTTAATAATAATAATTTCGTAACATAAAATCTTGTTTTATTTATATAACAAATAGGATTTGATCGATTACAAAATATTTACACGTACATTAATTTTAATTTTAAATAGTTTTACAAGAGTCCAGTTTAAATTAAGAATAACTAGGGAAGACACCTGGATGCTTTGCACGCCAACTCCCTGCATACTTACACACTTGTTTTAAAATTCTGTTTAATAAAGTGTAGACTAATCCTCTAAGCTAAGATAGATAATATTAAATGTATCGAATTATAAAGTTTATAGTACAACATTAATTATTTAAAAGGGTTAAAAAGAACCATTATAAATTATTGGCATATTTGTTTGTAAATTTCAGTATTATGAATTCATTATACTTCAAATGCACCAAGTATTCAACTTGACATATAATATTCAATTCTGCGTTTCAAATAAAATTAGCACTGAAATAATTTTATTCAAATAATTAGTGAAATTAGTTTCACTGGGGATAAACAGTCTTGAAAATTATAATGTACAATTAGTTAAACCTTTGAATCCTGACGATGATGATCAAATTTAATTACGCGCAATAAGCCCTACAATTCGTAACATTTAAAACGTCAGAACGAATTAAGGTACTTGATGAAATATAAAGGAATTAAATTCAATCTTTTATGTTTTCAATCGAGTCTGAACAGAACTGCCGTTTATTTCAATCACTCGTGAAACAACAATATACTCGTATTAAGAAATTTAATTGACTTTACTAGAAAACAATTTATGAGAAAGTTCTTTTGTCTTATACTCATAATTTTGTAAAGTTGTGAAAAGAAGATAAAACACATTGGTCTCATTTAATAGTTACAATATTTAGGATTAGCTATACCCCACGCTCCTCCTGGGTAGATTTAACTATTTATATGGTTGAATTGACTGGTTTCATCAACAGTACAGAAAGAAATTAAAGCAGCTGTGGTTTGTTTTAGAAAAGCCGATTCCATTGTTAATTGTTGCCAGGCCACGTTGCTTAATTTTACTTTTTATTTTAAGTTTAGTTAACACTGTAATGGTTTTTACCACCGCAGAAAAAGTTTTCATCGTGTATCAATATTTTTGTTCATACGGAACTGATAGTTCCGATGATCCTAGTTTTCATCGAACTGCAGTAGAGTTTTGCCAGGGGTGGAAATAACGGCCTAACTGTCAGGGTTAAAAATAACGGGTTACTCAGATTCAGGGATTGTAATAACAGCAACTCAACCAATTCATATACCTTACAATTCTTATATTTTATCGTCGACTGATTCTGTGGTAGATTGACAGTACTCTCTTTACAATTGGCAAACAAACTACAATAGCTAACTAATTTTATAATACCAATAAACTTGACAATATTACCCCAAGACGAAACACTCAGAATAGCTATGTTTTTGGAATATTATTTCTGACTCTAACGAGCTTCTACTTTAATCGTACCGAAACACAAATACTTTAGAGGTGAATATTAGAAACCTTTCTGCCTAACTTTACTACCAATGCTCTCTCAGTTCCGATTGGAATTCCCGTGGCACCCTCTCTCAGAACGTCCAATCAAAGATCGATTCCCGATCAGCAGAGCCTCCACCGCCTCACAGAAAACATACCCTGTTTTAGTAGAGCCTTCGGCTGTCTCAAAAACACTGGCCCATTACCATAAGTTTTATTAACTTTTAAATTTTGGCCCTAGGCCTTTTGGGGCCACCCGGAGCATCTGCGACGTTTTTCGATGCCCGATTTGGAACCAGCGACCTATAAAACCCCCGGTAAGTAATTTGTACCACTTTTTATAAGTTTTTAGATATTTGAAAACAATTATGCACTTTTGGATGCACTTTATGCAGCCCGATGAAAATCTGCCTGATCCGACAACCATCGTAAATGTAGACTTTTTCCTGATCCATTTCTGAACACAAAGCAGAAAATCCCATGTCGATCTAAGCTGTATCTCAAAATTAAGTTATTTTTTTCCAATTTAACTGGTCTATAAATCTACCACAACATATTGAATGTAGCCTATTTACTTTTTGTATTATTTCACACTTTTAAGTAATACAATGAAACATTTAAATTTTGTGCGGAATATTAAAAGGCTTAAGCTTTAAACTGATATAATATACGTTACGAGAGTACATTGAATGGTTCCCTCATACTAAGGGTGAGGTTTTAGGCAAACATTCTCTAATATAAATAACATAGGGAATTTTTAAGAATTTATATTTTGTATTTTTTAGCAAACTTAAATGAAAGAAATGATACATTTTATATTTGTTGGGTAGTATCAGAATGTTTGGGCTTCAAACATTTATCATGAACCATCTTTAATTGGTTCCTCCAACCTGAGGGATAGTTTCTACGAAAAGTTATCAAATAAATAATATTAAGTAATTTTTAAAACGAGATATTTAAAAAAATACAGTGATATTTTGGAATTTTATATTTTTCTGTAAATCTGCAGTGTAAAAAGTTTAAAATGACACCTAATTTGTACAAATTTGTAGAAAAATAACGGAGTAATGGAACAATACAATTCCTTAGCTAATTACCATACTAGATAATTTTGTTCTAAATCAGCTGTTTTATCCAACAACAGGTAATGAGCTGCTAAGACAATCCGGTGTAAATCCTAAATACCTTGAAAATCATAACGTACTGTACATTGGAGTAATTCAATCGGAAAAGTACTTTCGTTCCTTGTTCGCTCCATTAAGTAAATTATACAACGCTTTAAGAAAATGTAACGAAAACCCATCCAACGTAATGCAATGCATTTACAAGTTGACTAGCTCGACTCTAACTGATGTAATTACGTTTATTAGTTCTGGTATTGCTTTTGTATGTATTAGTTTAATGGTAATAGTATAATTTCTGAATTGCAAATGTAAAATCTTAAAGGTGCTTTTCCTTTTAAATTTCTTTTCAGGCATTTTGAATGAGTTAATTGTTCTATTACCATTTTATGTTATAAACAGATTAAATTGGCATTGTTATGATAGCATAATGTGTTTATTTTACATTTAAATTGTGAAGTAATTACTACTTTAAAATGAATCTGAGTTATAACGTCTGAAATATGAATTTATATAAATCAAAACAAACGGTATAATACAAATTTGATCTTAGTAAATATTGATATGTTTCCAAACATTTCAAAATCTATGAATGAAATGCTAACTAGATCCGATGCAAATTGGCAATTACTTCATTTCTCGCTGCATTTATTTAAATGTGTGCAACGTGTGAATAAATATTGAGTATGACTTGTGAGAATACATAGTTGTTACAATAAAACTTGAATACAGAATCTCACAATTTATACGTTTATTAATTGAAACGCATTACAGAGACAATGTCCCCATCGCTTGGGTGTCATTAGTAATGTTATATATAATATATGTATATATGTGTTCGCACTCTAGCGTCCGCATTTTAAGTCCGATTTGGTTCAAATTTGGCACACATGTTGGTTGTCTACACGTTTTTTGACCAGAAGTAACTATTTTTTTGAGATTTGTCCTACGAGAATGAATGTGTTTTGAGTGTTTCTACAAATATAGATGTAGGATGTAATTCTGCACATTTTGTTTTTTTACGCGATCTTATAGCTCGCTTGGTTCCCCCAAAATCGATCAAAACGTAAAATACCATAGAAGTACCCGGTTCAAAGCCATGTGGTGGATTCTACCGTGGAGTTGGCGTGCAAAGCACGCAATGCATTGTGTGTTGAATATACTCCGAATATACTAGAGTTTTCACTTATAATTTAGTTATTGTCTTCTGTTTTAATTTCAACACAAGGTTTTCTTATGAAAGTAGAAACCGCGCCTACTTAGACCATACACCAGGTTCCAAGCTTCAATGGTCTTATTTTGTAAAACATTATCATTGACAAACTCTTAGTAGCTTTACTATACAATTTGTTTATTGTAACTAAATTTCTATGACCAATATTAATGACCGAGTAAAAATCATTCAATTAAATTGTTTATTAGACATTTACCTTGATTTTCGGAGCGGCATCATAAACCGCGGTTTCGACTTCACTGAAACATTCTCAAGTACACGTGTCACATTACACAGTCACTTGAACAAAACAACTTACAAAAATCTTATATGGTGGTTCAACGGCGTGTCAAAAGATATAAATTGTGGATACATCCTCTGTCGTATGTATCCAAGCTTGAACTGATCCCAGTTGGTAGCACGTCCAGCCAAGATAAGATGCCAAAGTAAAAATCAAATGCATACTTATTACTGTAATCAAGAAATAGGGCTTCATAATAAAGTAATTTAAACTGTTAAGCTTTGTCAAAATATTATGGGTAAAAAAACTACCTAACCTTAACTGGAAAGGTAATTTCAACTCATAAACACTTTCGTACGCTGATTCAATGAAACAGCAACTAACTCATACCGTTTGTAATTTGACTCCGTCTCTAATTGGCCCGTTTATCTCACCACTGCAAGTTTTGATATTTCTGTAATTAACTTTTCCGATTATTGCTGATAGAACGTGTTATACGGACTGGGAAGTAATTACACCATTAAATAAACTCTTTCGTAAAGCTGTGTGGGTTTGAAACGGGTTAAAAGTGTTTTCACGTATTTTATATGCCGAGAAATTAATTCAACTCAATTTCCATTGAAATATAATACAATGGACAAATTATAAACTACCCTTAGGCCAGAAATATTAGATTACTTAGTAAAATATGAACATTACATTTTTAAACATAATTGGTAATAAAATTAAAATAAATATTAAATTCCAGAGAATGAAATCACAAAAATTCAACCAAAAGTTGATCAAGTCATTGAAAGTATTGTATAGAGAATATTTTTGAGTACCACTACTTTGTAAAGCGCGTATCTAAACTAATATTAAACAGAGGTAAAATTTGTTTGTTTGTATGTAGGGGGTAATCTCTGAAACTACTGAACAGATTGAAAAAAATGTTATATTAATAAAAAGCTTCACTATACCTGAGTAACATAGTAAATTCATTTTGATAAAAACATTTTTCATTTCAATATTTGTAAATTTATTCGGAAAAAATTCTTAGTTTACTCCTAGACTGATGAACCAACACTTATTTCTTGAATGTATTTACATTCATTACCATAACAACCAATTTAATAAAATAGCAGATAAAACAGCTGTTTGCTCTGATATTTCCAGTACACCTGATTTCAAACTTTAAAGCAATTATTTGTATTTCTAACTTTTAGGTTAGGTTTTTATTGAAGTGTAGACCTTAGCCTTGCTGGTTCTTTTAACCTTTATTATAACTGCTCTTATAGAATATAAAATATTCTTTATTATAAAGAAAAACATAACATGATTATGTGTCAAGAAGGTTCCAAAGAGGTTTGCGTGCGAAGCACGCAAGGGTCCCCTTAGTTAAAAGAATACAAATAAAAAATATTGGAGATCGCAATAACGCCTTTTTCAATAGCAGCCTATTGAGAGTTTGAAAGAAATGTATTAGATGTTTAAAAGTGTTAAAACGTAACTGATTCAGATTTTCTACTTTTCTAATTCTAAAACTTTATACTCAAATTAATGGTGAACAAACTGAGCTACTGAACATTAGAAATAACATTTCTTTACGTTACATTCGAAAAAGATTAGGGCTCTTGCGCACCTCTTGTTATTACAACGTCCTAATGTTTTAACTTGTATAAACTGGAAACAGCTGCTACTTTGTAGGTAAATGTTGTAGTGTGCTATGGTTATTACAGAAACGAGTAACTCGATGGATGGGGGGGGGAGGTTACAATAAAAAATGTAAATTGTGTGCTTAAGATTACACGGGAGAAGTGTAAACTTTTTATCACAACTTACGAAATGAGGAAGCACAATGTAAATTTCAGATGTGTTACCAATTAAACTATACATTGTGTTAACGTCAACGGGTTATACCTATGACGTAGGATAATCTGTTACACTTATATACCCAACTCAAATAAACTAAACTAGCAATGAGTTCGTGGCCTAATCGGCTAAGGCGCTAGTGTAAGGACTCTGCTGGTTCAATTCTGCGTAAATCAATAAAAACATACCGTTCGTACTAAGGTGAAGGTTTTAATTTATAAAGTTTTGATGCCTCTTAAATTGTTCTCATTACAACCTTACATAACCTCATCATTGAATGAAATCGACGGCTACTCCTTTTGATATAGGTTTAATGAAGTAAAAGTAAATTATTTTAAATAAATTTTTTTAGTGGTTTCATACAATAATTTCCATAATTAACGTCACAGTTAAAGCTGTTGCACTACTAACCAATCTACAAAAGTCATATTATGAACTCTTGTATTGGATGGTGCTTAGATTAAAAGAACGGTAAGTGGTCGATTAGCAGTGATGTTTTCAGTCCAACATTGTCAATCCCCCTTCTCCCGTAAGCTGATAAATAATAATTCTAGTCGATATTTTCAACTATTCCTCTTACAAATTATTTGCATTCTAAGTAAAATATAATTTTCAAATCTTACAACGTAAACCAAATTCATTTTTATTTACTTAGTCTAAGTGGAAACTTAATTAAAATGCAATCCCGGAGATCCATTGATTAGTATTATTGCAGAATGAAACGAACTGAAGTAGATATTAATTAAACTGATTTATTGTCTGTTAATCCGATTGGTGAATGAAGTCAATTGTTTTACTAGATATTTATGTATTGTACTACAAATTGTTTTTGTCTCTACTACCAATGGGAAATGACAGGAATAATTCAGTTCAAGTTATTGTTCGGCGAATGACGTTTTAACGTGGGACGGAACCGAGAAATATTGAATTAACTTTCTTGTCTCCATTTCCGCGTATACTTTTTGCAGCTCACGCTCTACTAAAATTAAACACATATTGTTTGTGGACAATTTCTAATGATTTAAAAATAAACTGAACCAACAACAATGTAATAAGATTACTTGGCCTAAAACATGACAGACAATTAGAACGATGTGGCATTTATAAATATGTGACCAGCGAAACAAATTCTATATAGACCAAACATGAAGAGAATTCTATCAAGGGGTTAAGAAACATAATGCCTAAAAAGAATATCGACGACAATAAGTAAAATTAGGCACGCTACCTCGTTGACGAAACCCACTCGTACACAGATTTCAAAACCAACATAAAACCACTGCATTTATGAAAAAAAGGGAAATATATGAATGCTAATGAGGAGTTTTAAATTAATTGATAAAGCATTTAATAAAATGAATTTGTCTTAATGAACAACCAACTCAATATATCTTCGAATACTTTGTCACGGTTATCAGCATCCAAGATAACAAGATATTTTTATTAGATCCTTTATGATTTATTAGTTGTAAATTTTGTATATTAATTTAAAACACAAATCTAGTAAATGCATTAAATTAAAAGCTAGTTACAAACGACGGTTTTGCAAAGTTGGTTTGTTTCTTTGTTTTTCCGCATAACTGCAGATATATTTGTTATTTTGATTTAAATATTTGGGTACTCTGATTGATGCGGAAGTAATTGCCAGCTTTAGGGCAGCTGTTTTTAGCGAATGTTCATAGGAAAAATGAGCTATTGCAGTGGCCTTTATGGTAAGACCCAAGGTCGGGAATAGCAAATGAGCACCGATCATGATCCCAAAACTTGTTCTAATTGGGTGTAATTCAAAATCATAAATATATATATACTTTCAGAGCTTTGAAAATAAAACTGTAAACATTCAAAGACGGTAATAATGAGTGTTCTTTGAAATACAATGATTTTCACAAAGTGTATTCCTTTAACTTCTATCACGTTTATTCTGTTTCGCTCTTTAGACGAAAAGACACAATAAAACAATTCAGTAATAAAAGTAATTGTGTGTACAGAAGACAAGAACCAATATCACTGCGACCCTTGAGTATAACTTTTACGACCTGAAATACATCTGACGTAATGAAGTTGAACGTTGCCGGCGTTGTTTTGTTTCCTGAACCCTCTCTGAAGACAACTGTTTTTGATTAAAACGTTATTTTTCTCTTAAATGAAGCATACATTATGAAAATAACATTTTAATTTCACATAGATAAATTGTCTTCCTTATTATATTGAAGATAAATGATAGTAAATCAGATAGTTAGAAAAACCAAAGGTATTTTTTTTTTTTTTGCGCGCGTAGTCGTCGGATTTATTGTGCAAACTAGGTTTACTATTACTTCAAAGTTTGAGGAAGTATAGAGGAAATGTATAGACTCAATTGTAACTACGGGTTTAAAAAAAATATATGTATTAGTATGAACTTGTATTTATTGACCGAGCTAAGCGTTTAACTAGTTTCGACGGATGATCCAAGACATCGATGAAGATATTTAGCCATTTTGAGACGTCGTCTTATTTACCGGAGCATATTATATAAGTGACACAAAGAAAACTTTAATTAAACAATAAGGCAATGTCACATTTAACACGATAAATATTTGACCGAGCGAAGCGAGGTCTCTGTTTTAACTCGACCGTTCGGCATTTCGTCTGTGTGTCTGTCTCACGATTACGGCCAAACGACTAGACCAATTTTGATGATTTTTTGCATGAATGATCCTTATTCCTGTTCCGAGCCTTGTATATATAAGGTTTTTTTTCCATTTTTCATTTTTAACCCCTTAAATAAAATAAAAATGGCGGTCGCACCGTTTCTCTCAGTGTAAGCTTTTTTCCAATGCAAGTTTGTGGCTTAACCGTAAGTCGAATTTCAAAACTAATGAAATTTTGCCTGTAGCAAATTTGATGTTCTACAAAATTGGTTTCTTGATTTTTTCCGTATCTCTAACGGTAAGCTCACAAAATGGCCGCAAACTTCAATTTGTTAAAAAATAGTCCAAGTTTTTGTATTTTAACCATGTTTTTATACGTTTATTGTTTAGACATCTTCATAAAACCTTATAATTGCATGGAGAGGGAGAGAGAGAGAGAGAGCGCAACCTGCTGTCTTGCTCTTTCCTGCGCTACGTCAGTATGGCCGCCGTGACTGTAAGCGAGTTGTGGAGTGGGAGGCGAGATAAGGAGCCCGATTGGCGTTGCGTCGCATTTACTGAGTTGTAGTCCTTTAAAACAACATCTGTTATTTCAACGAGTGAGGTCTACTGTTCACATAACTACTAGTACATTCTGGACAAGATCTTTTACCTAACACCTCCTGATAAATCGTTTTATATACAAAGCACAATTAATCGAGAAACTATCCTACAAACTATTTCCGCTTATTAGCGAATTTAGATAGGAAAGATGAGCTATTGCAGTGACCCTTATGGTGAGACAATTTAGGTCGTGAACAGTAAATGAGCACCGATCATGGTCCCCAGAACACGTTTTGGGGTGTAATTAAAAAAATGTAAAAACAAGGGTGCGGAAAAGGCTCGTAACTCTTTAGTGAGTGGGTAGAGAAAAGCCAAATTCTTAAAATATTTATAAAGCATACAAATATTTTAAACATGCAATATCATTACAGTGGTAAGGAATACAGATACGCCAGTATGTCTATTGTGTAGAGCAGGCCAACATTAGTTGGAAACCACTCCTAACTCAAAATCGCCGATTTTGGCAGTTACGACACTATGACTCTTGCACGACGAAATTATACTTTTTAATGTACGAGGCAACTTTGCCCCCATATCCAAAATTGGAAATTTTGTGGGTTGCTAAAATTTGTTAAATGTTGGCCCCTAACGTGTCACCTCTCTTTTTAAAGGTATCGATTAAAGAAAACCAACAAACTACTCTAGAACTCTCTATCTTAACCCTACTGAAAATGGGGTCGTTTTTTCATCAATACTTTTTAAATGAGGAGTCACATGATAGGGGTCTATATTCATCAAATATGATAACCTACAAAAATTTCATTTTTGAATATGAGGCCAAAGTTTAATAATTAAGAAGTACAATTTTATGCCTTATACAAGTTTTATTAATTTGGCTTTTCTCTACATACTCAATAAAAATTTACAGGGGTGTCTCCGGACTGTTCAGCACCCCCTGTATCAGTATATTGTATATATGTGTTCGCACTCTAGCGGCCGAATTTTAAGTAAATATTTTCCAAATTTAATATACAAGTTGGTTGTCTAAGTCACTCGGACTAGTTCGTTAGCCAGAAAAATCCAACAACCGGAAGCACGTTTTTTGACCGGAAGCAACAACGTTTTTTATGTTTTTTCCTAAAAAAAAATAATGTAGGATATTATTCTGCTCATTTTGTTTTTTACACGACCTTATATCTCATTTGGTTTCCCCAAAATCGATCAAAACACAAAATATCACGAAATTACCAGGTTCAAATTCTTCTATACGAAGCCGATGGCCGTGTTTGTACTCTGCGAGGGAAGCGAAGCAGTCTATAACCCAAGGAAGAAGGTCGAGGTGGAATCTCGAAAAGCGAGTTTTTCTGCTTCGAGTGGTACAAGGCAGCGCATGAGTCGTGGCTGGAAGCCTAGGTGCAAACAAATTCTACTAATACATTTCGTACACTTAGGCAGCTAGTCACCACCTTAGTGGTCGACTATTTCCTAAAATGTTAGTTAAAATCCTAAAGCATATAACTTTTTATTGGAAATTAGCTTAACTCGTATCATTGGTTCTCCTAATGGTCGAATAACTATTTTTATCAAACTTTTTCTAAACTCATTTTATCAGATCTCTTATTTTGTATTAATAATATTTATTTCCAGTGAAAGTGCAAGAAATCGCCCTTTTCAGATCGTGAATGAAGTGGAAATGGTTAAACCTATGTATTTTTCACATTTCGTTACAGTCAAAACAAAATCTGTCCAGGCTTCTCTTCAGAATATTTACATACTTTTAAAATGGATGGAATTAATTCACACAACTTTTCTGTTCAATTTCATTTCCTACTAGTTTGTAAAAAGGTGTTGGGTTACTAAAGAAATTAATATCTGCCAAAAGCATGGACTAAATGGATTTGCTTAAAAAATCAATTCTTATGCAATTTCCAGTGATCCACTTATGAGTTTCTCTTACTGTCTATTTCTTAGTTGTCAATATTGAACGTATTGTGGTTTTAAATCTAATAGTTTTATAACGGGGTGCGTTGTATGATTACCTGTATTCAACATTTAACAGTAGAATGTAAAACAACGTCGTTGTCTGTAAACTGTTCGTTTCTACACAAAAGAAAACAAGACAAATCCGGCATCGCTGGGAAAAACATGTCGGCTCTTTTCAATGTAAATTCCCACAGAGACTTATTATTTACATAAGGAAAGGGATTATTTCATTTTAATCATTTTCATTTCACTCAGGATTTTATTTTGTAACTTTTGTAATTAAACCAACAATATTTATTTTATTGATTGTGTAAACTTGTTTTTTGTGATCCATACTAGACTTGACAAGAACAGGCACTAACCCCTTCCTGAGTTAAGATAGGGTTAAGATAAAGACCTCTAATTTGTGCTATTCATTCTTTCTTTTATCAAGCCCTTTAAAATGAGGCATCACTTGATGGGGGTTTGAATTTAAGATTTTTGAATTACCCCCTTAAACCCCCAATTTGGGATAAGATAGTCGGTTACACCAAAATGCATCTCCTTGCGGCATATAGAGATACCACTAAGCTTATTTATTTATTTTTACTTGATCCGAAGTTAAGAGGGGGTGGAACTTTTTGGGCACTCTGTATATTTGTAACGTTCCGGTAAAATGAACTGTTAATGGACATACCATTGTTTATGCAGCTAAGTAATAGTATATAATAGCGACTTTATGCTGTAGATAATCCTAGAACAGTTAATGTAATTATGAACTGTTAATTTTCTTTCATTCCTGTGGGCCAATAATAACTGCAATTTGATTATTGAAGAAATGTAGGCTACTTTAGGTCTAATTCAATAGAAAACTACAACAATATTAGTCAATAAACTTTATCTACTCAAAGCTAAAAGTAAACATTCACTGTATTTTACTCAATTTAAAATAATTTAGCTCTAGACGTTTGTTATTACAATTTGTGTTTGTTCTTTTTCGTTTTCACGTAGAAATTAGATTAGGCGCCACTAATATTTTGATCAGAAAGGAGTTCATATCAATTACTGTCAAATCATTATAGAATGTTCCAACCAGAATCTGTGTGTTATTAGCGAATTTCCATAGAAAAATACTCAAGGTCGAGAGTAGCAAATGAGCACGGATCATGGTCCCCAGAACACGTTTTGGGGTGTCATTAAAAATCATATATAAATATATATACACACAATATGTATACAAATATGTATATAAGTGTTCGCACTCTAGCGGCCGCATTTTAAGACCGATTTGGTTCAAATTTAGTACACATGTTGGTTGTCTACGTCGCTCGGATGAGTTCGTTAGCCAAAAAAATCCAACAATCGGAAGCACGTTTTTTGACCGGAAGTAACTATTTTTATAGATTTTTCCTACGAGAATGGATTTGTTTTTGAGTTTTTTTACAAATATAAAAATGTAGGACGTTATTCTGCACATTTTGTTTTTTTACGCGCTTGGTTCCCCCAAAATCGATCAAAACGTGAAATGCCATAGAAATACCCGGTTCAAAGCCATGTCGTGGATACTACCGTGGGGTTGGAGTACGAAGCACGCAATGCTTGGTGTATTGAAGAAACTACCAATATGCGGAATGGCGTGTGAACACGCAATGCTTTTTGTATTGAAGATACTCCCAATATGCGGAATGGCATGCGAACCATTTTGCAGCTATTCAGCACCGTCGTGAATAGACCTATTTCCCAAATTGTTGGTTGAAACCCTAAAAAATAGGCCTATAAACTTAATTTGGGAAATTTGCTCAACTCACGTCAGCGGTTCAGCTGCGTGGTCGAATTATTTTTTTTTTTTTATCAACTTTATAAAGTCTCCAACCCGCACATTCTGAAAACATGCCAAACGCGATCTATATCGTTTCAAATTCAATACGTCCATTTACGTACCAAATTTGCGTAATTTATTTACTAGTATGCATATGAAATGGCATATACAAATAATCACGCTGGGTACCACAAGTTGTCATTCGATAAACCAATGCTTTGTCGATACTATAAACCACAGGTGGTTAATGTCGATATGGCTGACAGTGTCGTAATTGTTTACTAAATAACAATGAACATGAACGACTCAATATCATGTATGGAAAATATCAAGTGAAAATATCCACTGAATGCAATTATCTTAATAATTATTAATTGGGATTTTCCACTTTAATTATTTAATTCAAATTAACCTAATTGGTTTAGGACAGGAAGTGAGTATATTATTAAATTGTTTAAATACTTAAAATTTATTAGTAAAAATATACTTGCCAAAGAATAAAACACCCGATTGAAATTCTTGAAATTACCTGAAACAGTGAAAAATAAGTTAATTAATAAGTTTGAAATAAATTTTGGTTATATAATATAGCTCATTCAAAATAGGAAAGTGAAAGAAACTAAAAAGTTATTTGTAACCGCTGACCTTTATACAAGTATTTCGTAGACTAATAAGTATTGAAAGAATAGTTTATTTCTGATAAAAACGAAAGAAAATACAAATAGACATTCTGAAGATTTCTAATTTTAATTTATTTTTTTCACTGAATCGTATTACAAAAAGTTAATATAAAACACAGAAAAGAAACATTGATATTTCAACACAGTGGAAGCAATATCTATACTACTGTAATATTATAAAGAGGTAAAATTATTTTGTTTGTTTGTAGGTAGGGAGTAATCTCTGGAACTACTAATCCGATTGAAAAAATGATTTTACTAACGAAAAGCTTCACTATCTCTGAGTAACAAAAGCTATAATTCATTTTGATAAAAACATTTTTTATTTTAATATTTTGTAACAAATTCTGGGTTTAGGCCTAGACTGACGAACCAACACATATTTCTTGAATGTATTTACATTCATTACCATAACAACCAATTGAATAAAATAACAGATAAAACTGCTGTTTACTGTAATGTTTCCATTAACAGCTGATTTTAAACTTTGAAGCAATTATTTGTATTTCTAACTTTCAAATTAGGTTTTTATTAAAGTGTATACCTGAGCCTTGCTGGTTCTTTTAACCAAATATAATTAAAACTTACCGTCGTCAATAGTCAATTGTAGTATAAATTCTTCAAACGACGGCCGTTTCGGCTTATTCCGCCATTTTCAAGTTATAATTCGTTAAAGAAATTAATCCGTTGTCACACATCACATACACATTTACACACAAACATTCAGAATAAATTAGAATAAACACAAAAAATTCACTATTATGAAATCACATGTACTCACTGTCTCGCACTGTACTGATGTCATCAAAGTTCACTGGGTTGCAATTTTCAATAGATTGTTATCAATTACGTAGTGGAGGGAGTTTATTTGGTCTCTGTTTCTGTTATATTCTGGTTCTTTTAACCTTTCTTATAACCGCTATTATAAAATGTACGAACTAATTTGATTTGAACATTTAAAATTATTTACCATCTTAGCTTTGGGGTTATTATTAATCTTACACCTTTATTATAAAGAAAACCTAACATGATTACGCGTATAGAAGGTTCCAGTGGGGTTGGTGTGCGGAGCTCGCAGGGGTTTCCCCTAGTATATCAATATAGATGTTATCAGAATTGCAGTAGAAATAACATACATATTTTTAAGAACGATCTTTAACAAGAAAGGAAAGTCCATATTACCTCTGCTGTCCAATTGCCGAAGTTACTTTTTGTTAAATATATTTATTAACTTATTAGTATATATAGTTCAATATAGCAATACACTCAATAGTTATAATTTCTAATTTTAGTTTTGTTAAACCTAGAAAGTTTGCCTATTTTCTTATTTTTACAACTTTAAAACACAGTAAGTCAGAAATAGAAACACAAAACTTAGTATATCCAAGGAATTACTAAATTTCTATTTTGCATTATGGACATACTAGGTTTTTGATTTGTTATTTTACAAGAACATGACAATTACTAGGTTTGAAAATTAGCTGCTACGAACTAGCCTAGCTATGCTATTATTTCTTTGTGTTGAAAAAGTGAATGTAATCATGAACAAATAATATAACAAAAAGTTGACTTACTTAATTCAAATTCAAACACTGAAAGCATTGCAAAAGCCTAATACAAACTTGACTTGGTTTTGTTATTGTAATATATCGTATTTCTTTTATACTTTGACAACAGCAATGCATAGTAAGTCCGTTTTTAGTGTGATTTATTTTAAATATCAACTTTCAACTGAACAAACATAAAAAAACTATGTGATTTTAACTTATTACAAGATACGTATTCAAAGAGTTGATTAGAAGTGAAAAAATAAAGCGATAACAAAAACCTCTCATTTCTGTAAAACTTACTAAATTTGATGTAGTAGGAGTAGACACGGCGTCGTAACATGGACTCTTATGGGACTACGCCTGAGATGCATTGCTGACTTGAATCAAATCACTGTCATGGCGCATCCAAGATGGCGGAGATGTCATGGCGGATCCAAGAACAAGACGAGAAACTATTTGAATCAGCTACGCATCTCAGATGTAGTCGCATAAGAGCCGATGTTACGACTATCGGTGCACCATGTCTATTTATAATACTAGGTTTATATACTATTGACAGCATAGCTGCAGGAAACAAAATAATTCGACCACGCAGCTGAACCGTTGACTTGAGTTGAGCAAATTTACAAAATTAAGTTTATAGGCCTATGTTTTAGGGTTTCAACCAACAATTAGGGAAATAGGTCTATTCACGACGGTGTTGAATAGCTGCAAATGGTTCGCACGAAATGCCGCATATTGGGAGTACAGTACCTTCAATACACAAAGCATTGCGTGCTTCGCACGCCAACCCCACGGTAGAATCCACCACATGGCTTTGATCCTGGTACTTCTATGGTATTTTACGTTTTGATCGATTTTGGGGGAACCAAGCGAGCTATAAGGTCGCGTAAAAAAACAAAATGTGCAGAATAACATCCTACATTTATATTTGTAGAAACAAACTGAAATACAAATTTATTCTCGTAGGAAAAATTTAAAAAAACGTACTTCCGGTTGTTGGATTTTTTTGGCTAACGAACTTGTCCGAGTGACATAGACAACGAACATGGGTACCAAATTTGAACCAAATCGGACTTAAAATGCGGCCGCTAGAGTGCGAACACATATATACATATCTATATATATAAAAGCGAAATACCACTGACTCACTGACTCACTCATCACAATTTCTCAAAAACTACCGAACGGATTGAAATGAAATTTGGTATGTAGCTTTCTCTAGGGCCATAGGTGCTCACTAAGAAAGTGTTTGAAAAAATTGGAAATTTTGGGGGGGGGGGAGAAAATTTATTAAAAAACGATTTCTTCAAAACTACGGCACGGTTTGGCATGAAATTTGGTATGTAGCTTCCTCTAGGGCCATAGGTGCTTACTCAGAAAGGGTTTGGAGAAATTCAAAATTTTAAGGGGGGGTTTTGGAGGGATCAAAGTTGTTAAATCACGATTTCTTCAAAACTACCAAACGGATTGGAATGAAATTTGGTATGTAGCTTCCTCTAGGGCCATAAGTGTTCACTAAAAAAGGGTTTTAAAAAATTGGAAATTTTAGGGGGGTTTGGGGGGTAAAAATTATTAAATCACGATTTCAGATCTTTTATTATAATGAAAATAGTGCTTTTATTATTTAAGATCTATATATATATAAAAGCCCAATACCACTCACAGACTGAACACTTATAAAGAATACAATTACGTTAAAAAAACTGAAAATACCAACCACCACGGGCAACGCCGTACGGGTCAGCTAGTATATATATATATATATATATATATATATATATATGATTTTTAATGACACCCCAAAACGTGTTTTGGGGACCATGATCGGTGCTCATTTGCTACTCCCGACCTTGGGTCTTACCATAATGGCCACTGCAATAGCTTATTTTTCCTATGGAAATTCGCTAAAAACTGTTTGGGAGTTTGAAATCATAGTAATAGTTATCAAGAAAACATATTAAACATTTTAAGAGAATGCACCTAAATAGGCAAAAACAAATTAAATTGGTAATTTGATTAATAATGACACTAGTAACCAGGAACCAGGAGAATAAGATACAGCGGACATGGTGATTCAGAAAAAGAATTTCAGAGACGAAGGAACTGAATGCAAGAAACCCAGAATTTATATTCAGACGAGGAAAGAGCGAAATGGAAAATCTTTATATATAATACGTGAAGCCGTTTTTTGTAAACACAACTCCTCCCTTATTTCTGGACCAATTTTAATGTTTGAGGTTCAAAAAATTCGTCTCATTTCGTAGTTTTGCAATAAGGTTTTAGATGTCAAAAATTCTTATCCTTAATGGCGTGAGCTAATCTCAAAGGTCGGGTTTTCCCCATAAGATTAACATGGAACATATTTCAAAACCATTTCTATATAAAACAGCTGTTTATAATAAGAAACAAACTAATCCAGCTGATTTCGTGGATGTAAGTAACGATGATTACAGTATTCAGAAGGTTATAAAAACATTTTTATACAAAACAGCTGTTTATAATAAGAACCTAACTAATACAGCTGCTTTGTGGAAGTAAATATTGATTTTTATAAGGGAGGAAATGAATTATTTATTCGAATTATAAAATTTACGAACTAATTTGTTTTGAACATTTAACATTATTTACCATCTTAGTTTTGAGGTTAATATTTTAACTTTTTGGTTAGGTTTTTGATTAAGTGTAGACCTGAGCCTTACTGGTTCTTTTAACCTTTATTATTACTGCTGTTATAAAATATAAGAAATAATTTGATTTGAACATTTAACATTATTTACCATCTTAGTTTTGAGGTTATTATTAATCCTACACTTTTATTATAAATAAAACATAACATATGTTTTTAGAAGGTCGCACCGGGGGTTGGCGTGCGGAGCACGCAGGGGTCTCATCTAGTAATTAAGAAATCCTTGTGTTGGAAGCAAACTTGACAAACAACCTATTACTTAATAATCACTTAGTACAAGAGAACAGAGTATAACTCAAGTTGAATTTCAGGATACTAATGTTATGTAGATCTAGACGGCATGGCTCAGTTCACTAATACCTTAGAGTAAGCGGCACATATACAAAGGATTAATAATTAATCATTGTTAATTGACGAATCTTCCGTTCTCCATAAATTACGTTATCAAATGTTACTACAACCTGTACCTATAGAGAGAGAGAGAGAGGACTTTATGAAGAAACGAACCAATGATGGCAAAGCGTCTAGTGAGTAAGGTTAGCGTGGGTTTTCCTTCAAAACGGACAAATTCTACAATTCCGTTCGGATTGGTAACGTTTGAAGACACAAGCGCCAACCAATACCAAACAGCTTAGACAGTATAATTGTCCTTTAGCCGAGTAAAAGAAGGGTTTTACTTTCAAACCCACCGAAACAGGTCCTATTTTAATGATTTTACTTTCTCACTATACTACAGTATAGAGAAAGTATAGTGAAGGCAAAAAATCGATGTTGAGATTTTTGTGGAAATATCCGTTTTGGGACCCCCTGAGTAAAAAAAGTGGTTTTTACAAAATGTCTGTCTGTATGTATACAAAGCTAGAGCAAAAACTATTCGATCGATTTCAAACAAATTTGCACTAGACATGTCAAGTAGCCTGTATAGATGCACGAAAAACGGTTTTGAAAAAGTTTGAAAACAACCCCATTTTTGGCCAAAAAACCCCCAAAAAATCAGTTATTTTTTTAAAATAAAAAACGGCTCTAACGATTTTGATAAAATTTGGCTTATTTGTGGTAGCCTTTAATGTACCTCACCATATGCGAAAAACCGCATCTTTCTAAAAAATATCGTTTACCTAATAATAATAATAATTTGGTGCAAATTTGTTCGAAATCGATCGAATAGTTTTCCCTCTAGATAATAATAATAATATGTATTAGTTAATCTCCTACTTTAATAAAAAATCACCTCTCCTACCCCACCCTACAAGTCATAGTGAATCTGTTTAGTAATTTAAATATGTTTGTGAGAAAGTATGTGCCAGTTCCTGGTACCGTTTATTTTCATATTGTTACATTTAATTGTTTAAAATAAGAATCATTCCAGATCGGACATTCTAGAGTAGTAAGTGCCGAAATAAACGGAACTGCATTTGTTACAGTTTGTTTTATGTTTTAAATATTCAAAGTAACAGCATACCGTTACGTCAGGAAGGCGAAACAAAAGAAAACATGGTGTTAACTTTTTGATGAAACTATATATTTGTACATGACTTTCGTCTTAGAACCAGATATTTTGTAGGAACCAAGTGTTTTCATAATTTATTTCTAACATCATTTTGTAAGAAACTACTCTGTCTTTTCCCCCTTACATTTAAAGTTTGAATAGATTGTATTGTGACGGAAATCCACGGAGGTTCTTAAACATTTTTCTGAAGACTGACGCTCATTTTTACTTTCTCCACCCTATACGTAGTATATGGAGCAAGTATTGTTTTCGTCCAAATTTTCGAATTTTAATTTTTAGTGGAGTTATCTGTTTTGGTGCTCCCTGAACCCCCAAAAATGTTTAGTGGAATTATCTGTGTTGGTGCTCCCTCGACCCAAATATATTTTTAGTGAAATTACTTGTTTTGGTGCTCCCTGAACAAAAAAAAAGTGTTTTTTTGGTGATGTCTGTTCGTGTGTCTGTGTGTCTGTAAGTATGTATACAGAGCTGGAGACCATACCAACAGTCCGATTTTGATGAAATTTTTTATGTATACGTAGTTCTGGAATATCTCCAGGCATTTTAAAATTTTTTATTTTTAAGGAGTTTTACCCCCCAAAAATTGCCAAAAAACGAGAAAAATCTAAATTTCTCAAAAACAACTCTAACGATTTTGATGAAATTTTGCTTATTCGTAGCCCTTAATGTACCCTACCATATGCAAAAAACCACATCTTTCTAAAAATTCTCTTTTACGTAATAATAATAATAACTGATTTTTGAGTTTTTTGGGCCAAAAAGGGGGTTGTTTTGCAAAATTCTCATAAACTACTAAACTGATCGGAAAGAAATTTGGTATGTAGTTTCCTCTAGGGCCATACGTGCTCACTAAGAAAGGTTTTAAAAAAATTCGAAATTTTAGGGGGGTTTGGGGATGGGGGGTTCAAAGATACTAAATCACGATTTTTCTAAAACTACTGAACGGATTGGAATTAAATTTGGTATGTAGCTTCCTCTAGGGCCGTAGGTGCGGATAAGAAAGGGTTTACAAAAATTATAAAATTTAGGTGGGTTTTGGGGGGGGGGGGGCAAAGTTACTAAATTATGATTTCTCTCAAACTACTGAAGGATTAGAATAAAATTTGGTATGTAGCTTCCTCTAGGGCCATAGTGGCTCACTTAGAAAGGTTTTCAAAAAATTCGAAATTTTAGGGGTTTTGAGGGGGGTCAATGTTACTAAATCACGTTTTCTCTAAAACTACTGAACGGTTCGGAATGAAATTTGGTATGTAGCTTAATCTAGGGCCGCAGTGTTTTAAAAAATTCGATATTTTAGGGGATGTTTGGGAGGGGCACTAAATCACGATTTCTCTAAAACTAATAAGCGGATTGGAATGATATTTTGTATATTGCTTCCTCTAGGGCCGTAGCTGGTCGCTAAGAAAATA
>JAGFPH010008808.1:0-16971 GCA_018207615.1 Philaenus spumarius
ATAAACGAAAACACGATAATCCAATGTGTAGAACGTATTCTAAATTTAAGAAAATATTTATAAAATAATTAATAGTTAATTATATACCATAGACTATTATTACTCTTAAAATATTCACAATGATTAGTTTAACATATGACACAAGTAGTACAACATACACCAGAACTCAAAAAGGAAGTAATTATTTAATCGGGTAAATTAAAATTATTACAAGTAAATAAATTTAAGACTTGAAACGCAAGAACAATTTAATTCCATAATTGTTTTGGCCGACAAAGAAATATTTCAGGTATAAAAAGCAATCGAAAACTATTTTAAAGTGAAGAAATGAGACGCCATCATAAATCAACAGTGATGTCATGGCGCGTAACCACGGCAACGGAGATAGGCGGAAGAAAAGGAACCCGGCTACATCGTTTGAAAGTGAAGCCAAAAAAATGAGTACAATTTAAGAACTAAGCGTGGGTGGACGTAACGAATGCAATGAAGAAGTGAGCCGTTAATTGTTTCATAAAAAGTGTAGTCAAAATGTACAATAACTCGATATTTATCCATATGTGCAACCAAAACTGATAAGTATTCAAAGAACAGTGATTAAGATTAATATCTACAGGAAATTATTTAAATTAAATAAAAGAACTTACCTTCTTCCAATACAATTCCTTACGACATCATGTCATAATTATTAACTTCATGTTTGAACTCATTATTGCTAGGGACCTGAAAAAATCGCATTTTGCGATAAATGCGATTTTGTTGCGAAATCCCAGGTTTAGTTGCGATAAACGCGAAATCCACGATTTTTTGCGAAAAAGACGATTTTTTGCGAAAAATACGATTTTTCGCAAAATCGGTGATTTATTATTACTAAAATCGTAAATATAGATTGTTTCCAAAATGGCGTAAATACTAACAGTAGCTTATTTCGTTATTATATAGTTTTATTAATGCAATTTTTCATAAAAGAATACAATTTAAGACGGAGGTTATGCTTAGTAGGCCTACTATATTTCGTTTCTGTATACAAAGTTTTAAGACGCTATTTTAACGGATCGGACTGACATGTAAATAGTTTTTTAATTGCATGATAATTGATTGTATACAGATCGCAATCGACTTTAAACATCCTGACAACAATTAATTTTCATATTGGATTCAAAGCTTTTCTTGTCTCACGGACAGTAAAAAAAGTCCCGACGGCCAAGCATCATTCGTTTCATTTTTAGTGAGCTATGATTTCAAATTCCGTTTATTTACAATTAGACGGTAATTTTATGAAGTTATAGTAGAGCATCGATTTTCAGAACTAATTAGGACTGAGGGACTTCTGACAATCAATTTGTTCGGATAATTAAATTCACTGTGTACTTGCTAATGTTCTAATAACTGGCAGCGTCCGGTCCGGCTGACGGCTGACGCAACAGTTGGCGCTGTTCCGTTCAGCGCATACACTCCCTGAAGTCTTGAACTCGGCAGCGTCCGGCTGATGTAACAGCCGCCGCTGTTCCGTTGAACGCATACACTCCCTGAAATTTACAACTCGTTCTACAACTGGACTATGACTGTGCGAGACGCGAGTTAATTTGTGCTTAGTGTTACAGACAGGAGAACAAATTTAAAAATTGAAAATGTAGAATTGTTTACAACTCTTGCTTTTGAAGGTAGAGGTTCCTGTATAACCTCCAAATAAATCAGTTTTTGTATGTGTAGACTATAATTAAAAAATAAAATTTTCTTGTGACTATATTTTTTCTTTTTCTTTTCTATAAAATTATATTTTACAGGGTTGCCACAAACCTGGAGTCAGGGAAAATTTTGGTAATGTTTTAGTTTGTGTAAATTTTGTGTTTTAATTATTTTAGTTTAGGTTTTAGTTCCTATGTGAGGTTCTTCAAATTTCAATTTATTTTCATACTTTTAAATACCTTGCAAGAATGCAACTTGCATTCAAGTTGATTTTAGTTTTTAGTTCCTCGGTGCAATTATTTCATTTGAAGCACATTTCATGAAGTGGTAATTTGAAGCATGTATTAATAATTTATCAATTTAGTCTTTCAGATATTGAGTGAAGTTAGTAAGAATTTTCTTTATTGTATTTATATTATTTTGTATTTATTGACCTGTATTTTATAGCATGAACGTTACATAATACTTTTATGTATATATATATATGTTTTTTAAACTCTCTAAATTCTTAGTTTTCTAACTAATTGTTGAATTTTCTGCGGGATGATGATTTAAAAAACTTTTAGTTTGTAATTTTAAGCTTTTTATGTTAATTATGAATGAGTACAAAATGCAGAAGAATAAATGCTATTTTTACCAAAATAGATGCTATTTTCCCAGAAAATAAATGCTATTTTTCCAAAAAATAAATGCTATTTTTTCCGGTCCCTAATTATTGCGTATATTTTAAATGAGATAATTACAGCAGCACGAGTACCCCTAGCCCGAGATTAACTTGAATTAAAGTCAAATTTAACTAAATTATGTATTGTGGTGATAAAACAAACTTTATTCTATGAAATTTTAATTATTATACTGAGCTAATCCAAACCGGAAATAGACATTCTTTAAAATAGAGATTCTACATTATAATTGAAATAAATCAAATTCGTTCTTTATATCTTATTATAAACCAAAATTATAAACCTCATGTAATAATAGATAAATGATTTAATTATATTAAACCAAAATTTGTTAAAATTAAACTTGTACTTATTTCAAAGATAATATAATTGAGATTGAACTTAGTAGGTTTCAATTATAGTACCTATAGGCTACTACAGTAAAATAATAAATAGTATTATAAGTTTAGCTTCCGGATAGTGGGGGCCTTATAAAAGGAAAAGAATTAATAGTTATATTATAACTTTGCTCCACAACGTATGGACATTTGAATTTCGACAAAAGAAATAAATAAATATATACAAATTTCATAAGAAAACAATTATAAAATTGGCGACCAACGTGCCAGCTGTAATTATCTCCATAATAAATAAATACTTCCTTAAACAAAAATTAACCAATCCCACCATATTTAATGTTTAAGATGCAATTCTAGGCTAAGATAATTATTCAATTTATATTATGTAAACATGCTAGTATGTAAGCTATGCAAACATAATTTTAAGCATTGATATATATGTGTGTTACAATTAGGACTAATAATTAAGTAAAAATTTAGAATTGATTTTAAAAACTTGTTTGTTAGGTTAAGGAATTTTATTATTAGAAATAGCCTACCTAGTTAACAATTCTATACTTACACAATAGTAGGCTACACTCAACACAATATAGGCTACTCCACATTTAATTAATATTCAGTAAAAGATAAATCGTTAATAATGGAACAAAACAATGAAGACCAAACCCCACATTATAACCTACGGCCAGAATACAAACAAACTGAGAAGGCCAAAGAGGCAAAGTTACACAAATTAAGACCTTCAACGACACAGACCGATATGACACAATTAGACGAAGTTAACTTAGAAATGGAGACACAATCCGACGAAGGAACAAGTAGGCCTATTAACACTTCTGATACCAACATGGATCCAATTGCAGAAACACCACCTACATCCATGATCGAACAAATAGCTAGCCTAATTAATAAGTTACAGATAAATATGGATAGCAAGTTGATGGACATAAATAATAAATTAAAATTTAACTTAACAGAAATCAAGGGAGAGATTGAAAATATTAGGACATGTGTTGATCACAGGTTTCAAGGGTAGAGCAACAAATGAAACAAAATTTTGAGGGAGTCGAAACTGCCTTCATGCAAACTAAGCAAAGAATAGACAGGGTAGAAGCCAAATTAAACGATAAATTAGATTTACAAGTTTTCCACACTAAATTAGGCGATCATGAAAAACAAATTGCAGAAAAATTTAATATAAATAGACAAAGAGTATTAAACAATGTAGAAACCTTAATTGCCAACATACCTAAGCCTATATTACCAACCAACATACAAGTCACATGTAATGGAAGTAATTTAGAAAATTCCGGATACATAAGCACAACAATCCCTAAATTCAATGGAAGACAATCAAACCCAAATGAATATTTAAATAGACTTAACAGATATTATGAAAAACTTTTAATTAGGAAAAATACAAAACCGGAAGAAGACCATGAGTGTTTAATGGATTTATTAGAAAATAGTTTAGAGGGAAGTGCAGCTCGCTGGTGGGAGCTCATAAAAAATGATGTCGTCACCTGGGAACAATTTAAAGACGAATTCCTGAATAAATTCTGGAACAGGGATGTACAAAAAGGGGCCAGACAAAAGCTAGAGTTGGAACAATATCATGCAGGTGGAAGGCTTACACGTAATGAGTACTTCATAGAGAGGGTATTAGTCATGAAATCCATGATCCCAGAACCAGCAGATGAAGACATAATTGCGACCCTAACCGAACATTTTGACAAAAGGATACAGGACGCGCAGAGGGTGCAAAATATCACAACAGTAAGAGATTTTGCGGCTCTCCTGCCACGCGAAGACACTGAGGAGAGAAATTTCGAAATACGTAGACGAAACAACACGCAAATAACACACTATACTACCTACACCGCGGCACCACAAGCGAACAGAACGAATCTCTTGAGAAGTCCAAATAAGACACCTCCACCACTATGACAACCACCCCAACACAATGGTTATACTAACCCAGCCCGAAACCATCCGTATCAACCGACATATCAAAACAACCCCTATGAGAACACCAGAAACTTTCAAAATCAGAAACCGACATACAGACAGCACTACGATAAACCTCCTGGACCTATACAAACTAAATTTCAACAGACCGTCTACCAACGAACACCTTTCCAACACAACAGAGAACTAGCAGCGAAAAGAGAGACAACATATCCAACACGAGAGCAAAAACAAGTATGTCAGATGATGGCGACGACAAATAGGACACCACCCAACACGACAACGGACAGACAAGAAGAGTTAAACGCCAAAGCGCTGGTGGAGAACCAATAGATCAAAGATCCAAGAGCTGTATGGGAACTTCAAGTAGTGAACAACTTAACTACACATCCCAGTCGACATCAGTGCAAGAAACAAAAACCAAAATCGGAAAACAGCCCAATGACTACAAATGGCTAAACCTACCAATAGTATCCAACTTATATTGTGACAAGGAATTTTTACTAAACGAAGAGGACGAGGTAAAGTCAGAACCAATTTTAAATATAAACTGTCCAGAAATTGACTTAAATATAAACGGAATACAAATTACTACCTTGATTGACAGCGGGAGCCACTTAACATGCCTATCCGACACTTGGGGCCGGTTTCCGAGCTCGGGATTTAGCTAAGTTCTAGACTTAAACCGGCTTTAGACTCTGGAGTCTAAAAAATGACTTTCCGAGTCAGGACGTTAACGAAGTCTAGAACTTAATAGACTCTGGAGTTTATTTGGCTGGTTAGACTCTGGAGTCTATAATTTGGCTTTCCGAGTGAAGGATCTATAGATCCAGGACTTAACTTAGATTCTCGTCTATTTCCGAGTCAAGGATTTAGCAAAATTCGTTAAGTCTAGGACTTAAAACAGTACAATTTTAGATCCTCACCAAGGGCAGGATTTAAAATTAGATCCTAGACTTATACGCATCAGTTGTTAACAGAGTATATACGCCTCAGTTGTTGTTTTGAAGTGGTATGTGTGCATCGTTATCATGGAATATCTAGATTATTTGGATTATGTTCGTTTACAAGCACCACAACGTAGACCCAGGCATCTTGGTCGTGCACTTAACCCGTTTCACGTTTTATCTGATGAAGAGTTTCAGGATAGATTTCGTTTTTCAAAAGATAATACGCGTGAGCTAATTCGATTACTGTCTCCAGGATTAGGGGTTTATGATGAAAGAGCTCCACACAGCATTCCGAAGTGGAAACAAGTGTTGATTGCGCTAAGGTTTTTTGCTGACGGGACTCTTCACAGGGAAACTGGAGATCTTCTTCATGTGTCAGAGTCTACTGCTTGTAGAGTTATCCACAAGGTAGCAAAGGTAATATGTGAGAGATTAAGGGCAGAATATATTAAAATTGCTGAAGGGGAATATGCATATAGGACGAAGCAGACATTTTTCACTAAATACGGCTTTCCTGGGGTGTTAAGCTGTGTTGATGGCAGCCACGTACCTATTATCGGTCCATCGACACCGTATAAGGAAGAGTACCGTAATAGGAAAGGATACTTTTCAATCAATGTGATGGGTGCTTGTGGTGCTGATTTGGAGTTCACTAACATCGCAGCACGATGGAAAGGCAGCACCCACGACTCTAGAGTCTTCAAGAACTCTTCTTTGTACGCAAAGTTCGAGGAAAGAGGCATGGGTGCACAATTATGTCATTGTCATCAGCTTCAGGGGCAGGAGACGCCGGTCCACCGCCGGTCTTGAATTTCTTGCGCCTCAAAGCTGCTTGATTAGACTTCCAATCTTTTTTCAACCTTTTCCAGGCATTCCGCAACTGTTCCGTTGATCTCTTGGTCACATTTGAGTTTCCATTAAATTCATCCGTAATATTTTTCCACATCACTTTTTTTAATTGTTCGTTTTTTTATCGTGTTCTTTTTTTTCCACGTCGGGATATTTCCCAACAAGTCGCTGCAACAAGTCCAATTCTTTTTTCTCAAATCGGACTCGTTTTTTTAACTCTTCACCGCTCATATTTACATTCACTTACAAAAAACACAAAAAACTGTTTATAACTGTACTAAATAACTATACCAAATCATTGATTATGTACCCGTTCCAAGAGTAGATGTTGCTTCCTTATTCCGATGACCAAATACACCATTTATAACTACACCAAATAATTTTAAAAACAGTTCACTACAATGTCAATGGAAATAAACTCCAAGCTCCAAGCGAAGTGTCACACTTGACAACCTGACTGATACTAGACAGGTAGACTAGACGCATATTTGAGGAAATGTGTCACAAAAACAACCCAAGACGCACCTTACTAGGCCATATAACGGTAAACAGAGGGGGAGATATCTATTGTTTACGGTCGGCTGTCACCCATTGCCAACATCACAACGCCAAATACCGTAAAATTCCCTCGATGTTTATTGCTTAAGTTCTAGACTCAAATAGGTCCAGGACTTAATAGATCCTGGAGTTTCACAGATAGATACGCGACTCAGCAAGACGATTTAGATCCGAGAGCTTATTTGAGTCCTCGACTCAATAAGTCCAGAACCTATAGATCCGGAGCTCGGAAACCGGCCCTTGGTTTCAATCACACAAACACTTGTTAGGACATTATGAAGAACTACCAGTTAATTACACCTTCATAACAACAGCACTTAACCAAAAGTCCAAACGCATATCAAGAATTTTATTATTAAAGGCCAAGATCCAAAATTTAGAATTCGACATACAATGTATAGTGGTACCACATTTGGTAAAGGATTGCATAATGGGAATGGATACAATTAGATATTTAAAGATGGAAATAGATTTCAACAATAATAATTATATTAACAATCAAAACAAAAGAAAATAATAATATTAAATTGAAGTTTGGCGTGTTATCTAATGAAGTTGTAGGGTGTAAGATAGTATGTTACAGTGAAGCAGATGATATGTATGATGGCCATGAACATGTACCAGAAACACAATTTAACTTAGATGATATGCAAAAGTTGCTAGAAGAAAATGATTTAATGCCCCCATGATTCCCCTTATAAATTGTGTTCCCATTATAAACTATATGTGTTTACTCATAAACAATGATTCCCCTTATAAACTGTGTTCCCATTATAAACTATATGTGTTTACTCATAAACAATGATTCCCCTTATACACTGTGTTCCCATTATAAACTATACGCGTGTCCACATAAACAGTGATCCCCCTTATAAACTCTATATACAACCTTATGAAAGAACAATGTGAACCTATGTGACAAACTGTAGAGTGCCATTCTCCTCTAAGTAATGTGTATTTCCACATGTAAACTTGTGAACAAAACTATAATTCCAGTGTTTCCCCTATTAACTATATACTTTCTCCACCCCATAAGCAACCAGTGATTACAAATGTCATAAATGTATATGTGTTCCCAATCAGTCCATTGAAAAACTATAACCTCACCATGAAAATGTAAGTCCCAATCCCCATATCCCATATTTCATGTGCCAAATCCATGAAAAGTGAAATTAAATTGTTATGTAGCTGATCATGGTAGATTTTAATAATGTCATAAACCATAACCTTTATGTTAGTATAAGTATAATACCCTTGTTACAATCTATATGTTAAAGTTAAGATATGTTAAAGTCCATGTTATGTTAAAGTTTTATTCATGTTAAATATTAAAGTTTTATTCATGTTAAATGTTAGGTTAAGATGGTATTTGAACAGTTACAAAGTAATTTATGTTCAAAGTTTTCAAATGACACAGTGACCTACTTAATATCAATAAACGATATACTGATAGAAACAGCTGTACAGTGAAACAAATGTTTCCCCAAAAATCCAGTGTTCCCTACCTAACAAACTATGACATTATAACAAATAAAAACTTAAAAAACTATTACCCTGTAAGTACCCCTTTCAACCCAGTGAATATTATGAGAATTGTGATCAGACAATTAGATCTAAACCAAGTAGTATGTAAGAATTCTAAACCAAATGTTATAAACCTATGTTCCAATGTTGTTATGTGTTTCATTATTCCAATGTTAGTTATAAGTGTTAGAAATATATTTCGTTCAATCAGTTATTGTCAATATGTTAATTAAAAATACGATTTGATCCATCTCAAAATGATTTATGCAACAAAAGAATTTTGCCGCAAAAATCAGTTTGTGGAGCAGTTGTAATGTCTCAAATCTCAGTAATACAAAACGTTCATTTATGACAGCCTAGTACAATAGCCTAGAGAACCCTATGTCAATATATATAAGCAAACACCAGTAACAGTCCTGTAAAGAAATGAAAGCCAGATACTAAATTGGAAGCACTATATTTATTATTTTCTGTAAAATTTGTCAAAACCACTATACAAGGACTCAAGATGTTTAAAAACGTATTTAGTTAAGTTATGTCAGCCATTTTTGTAGGCAACTAAATGATTGTAAACACGAGTCAAGTAAAAGACCAATAATGTACCATGTAATTTAAATTATAAACGATAAACGAAAACACGATAATCCAATGTGTAGAACGTATTCTAAATTTAAGAAAATATTTATAAAATAATTAATAGTTAATTATATACCATAGACTATTATTACTCTTAAAATATTCACAATGATTAGTTTAACATATGACACAAGTAGTACAACATACACCAGAACTCAAAAAGGAAGTAATTATTTAATCGGGTAAATTAAAATTATTACAAGTAAATAAATTTAAGACTTGAAACGCAAGAACAATTTAATTCCATAATTGTTTTGGCCGACAAAGAAATATTTCAGGTATAAAAAGCAATCGAAAACTATTTTAAAGTGAAGAAATGAGACGCCATCATAAATCAACAGTGACGTCTGGCGCGTAACCACGGCAACGGAGATAGGCGGAAGAAAAGGAACCCGGCTACATCGTTTGAAAGTGAAGCCAAAAAAATGAGTACAATTTAAGAACTAAGCGTGGGTGGACGTAACGAATGCAATGAAGAAGTGAGCCGTTAATTGTTTCATAAAAAGTGTAGTCAAAATGTACAATAACTCGATATTTATCCATATGTGCAACCAAAACTGATAAGTATTCAAAGAACAGTGATTAAGATTAATATCTACAGGAAATTATTTAAATTAAATAAAAGAACTTACCTTCTTCCAATCCAATTCCTTACGACATCATGTCATAATTATTAACTTCATGTTTGAACTCATTATTGCGTATATTTTAAATGAGATAATTACAGCAGCACGAGTACCCCTAGCCCGAGATTAACTTGCATTAAAGTCAAATTTAACTAAATTATGTATTGTGGTGATAAAACAAACTTTATTCTATGAAATTTTAATTATTATACTGAGCTAATCCAAACCGGAAATAGACATTCTTTAAAATAGAGATTCTACATTATATAACCATAGGAGAACTTCCTAGGCAAAGCATTCACTTCTAAACTCGCAGACGTAACCTCTAACTATTCCTCAAACAACGACATTTTTAGTCGCAGACATAACCTCCAATTAATTCTTCTAAGATCTATTTTGCTTAAATTCCATGTTCTGATGACTTGACGCAGACTCCCTTTTTAGCTTTACACTATTTATTCAATAATCCATTTTTGGATAAAACCTCAAATTACTTATTACCTTTAAAACTTAATTTGCTTTCAAAAACATCTCTACCCCCACTCAAATATGTTATTTAAGATTCTAAACTTTTTAAACTCCATTTATAAGTTATATTTCCTTATTAACTTTTATTTAAAATTGCCTTCATTATACCATTTATTATTTTTTAGAAACAACCTATTTATTCAAAATTCACTTTAGTATTCTTTAAGTCAAACTTCCTTACCATATTTATCAACTATCACTAAAAAACAACTTATTTATTCCTATACTATCTGTCAAAAATTTACTTAGCACCACCCTTTAGAAATAATTTATTTTATCCAAACTGTACAATAACACCCACTACCTTAATTCAACCTTCTTACGTGTATTTTTCTTTACGCCTCTTTATTACATCACTTCAGTATTTTAGACAAAACTTTCTTGTCCGTAATCTTTCTTACGTTTCCTCTCCGGCATCTTCAAAACATGTAGGCCTAACCTACGCTTACTTCTTTTGTTTACCCTTCCGTAGAAGTTTACTTTCCTATAGCCCAACCTATAATCCCATTTTGATTTCTTTAGTGTACCACTCTTCCTTAATATTTCCAAAATTTTCTCTACATTATTCTCAATACTTTCACTAATATACAAATCAAACAATTCTTCTAAATTCACTTTGAAACTATACCTAGGCCTATTTACTTTCACTTTCTTAAATTCGTTTCCTACTTTAACATTTTTCAAATCTATTTCCCCAATATTTTCTTCTAACATAACCTCTACTACTTTATTATTACAATTAGGCCTATTCACAATTTCTGCTTCCATTCTACTATTTTGTTCAACTTGCATATCTGTGTCTACCACCATATCCTTATCTACAGCTAATTTACCATTCATCTCACCAACCAGACTAACTGTGTCATTATCAATTTGATTACTTTCTTTATTTACTGTATTAATCTTGGTATTTAATTCCTGCCTTAACTTATTATTAGATTCTTCTACTTTATCAATTAATTTCTCTAAGTTTTCTTTTAGTTGAATATTATCATTTTTTATAGAACTAAAATTTTCTTTATTTTCTTTAGCCTGTATGTCAATTTTTTGATTTAATTTCAAGTTATTTTCAATTAAAGAGTCAAATTTTTTATTTAATTGTAAGTTATTTTCAATTAAAGAGTCAAATTTTTGATTTAGTGTATCTTTAATTTCTTTGGCTAGTTGTAAGTTATTTTCTTTTTGTTCATCAATTTTCTGCATTAACATTTGTAACATTAGGCCTACATCTAGTTTATCTGATTTAATTTTATCTTGAATTGTCTCTACCTCTACAAAAGAATCTTTACTGTCTAGGCTAGTTGCCACCCCTAGGTCTAACTTATCTTGTGCCACTCCATCCAACTCTGTAGAGTTGGCATTTACTACTTCCGACTCAAACCCACTGTCCCCTAAATTATTTGCCATTTCTTAGTTTTATTTCAATATTTCCTTTCTTAAACTAAATGACCTACGTTGTTTTACCTTCACAAAACCCCCTCACCTTATCATTCAGGCCCTGTAGTTGGACGCCATTTTGTAAGCTTAGGAGTCTCTTATATGACGAGTCCTAAAGTTGGCTGCGCCAATTTGTAAGATACTCTGCTTATAAATAAAAAAAAAAAACAAATATATAAACTTGATTTGATTTGCAAGACTCTATTTTTAGTTTTATTCTATCTCGGGTAGTGAATTCAATGACCTGATTGATATATTATGGTGAAGAGGATTAGATTAGGCCAAACAAAGTAGACGATTTAGAAATTACCTTTGACATTTATTAATATCATAAAATATACGACAAAGAAAAATAAATTCAAATACATATAAATTATAGATTATAAATTTAAAGAGAGCTGGTGATTTATAAAAAAAAAAGAATTTTAAGTGCACTGTACTTACGAAAAGCAGACCACAAACTTATTAATTTAAAAAAAGAAAACCCCACTCGCACGCGCAAAAACTTTTGTAGCCTAGTTCATTGTCGTGTCCGATTTACTGTCACATTAATTTAAGCGATCGCACTATACACCATTTGACGATGAGATACTACCTTGTACTTGTAGATTAGCAATAATAAATGTTACATGATTAAACTGTTAATGCACGACGCATAACGTGCAACACTTCAAGCGACGTTCACTGCTTGGTTTCTCGTTGATAAGTGCCGTTAGCGTTCTTTTCCACCGCTACGTTCAGCCGGCGTCTATTTTCTCTCAACCAATTAGAAACGTCTGACCACTCAGATGTTCAAAGTTGCGTCAGATCTTTTGGATGCTAGCTATGCGTTCTTTCTGTGGATCTTGCGTGTGAAATCGAACGTAGACCGTTTCTCCAGGAATTGGCTTGCAGGTGTTCGCTTATCTCGTCTAGACTTTTGGACGTTGCTTTTCTAACTGCGTCTTAAAACTCGTATAATTTCCGTGTCTTGGCGTTAGTACATACACTGTCCATCTTCTGAAACCCTACTTTTAAATTTAAAATAATTGATTTTAAAAATTGTCTGCCTTTTATTTTTATTCTACTGAAATGTACTTTAAAATTGTCTGCCCTTTTATATTTATTTCCTTTACGTTAAAATGCTTCTAATTATTAAGCTCTCTTTCTAAAAAACATTTGTAATATAAATTAAGTTAAATTCAAAAATAAAAATGCTCTCTTTCTAAAATTGACTTATGGTCCTATTCTATATTATTTTATACTTTGGGAAGTTGGAGATCTTACAAAAGCCCCTCAAACATGAGACAAATCTTCCAATTTGAACTCATGTTTGATGACTCCCAATCACCAACTTGACAAAGTACACTTCAACTCAAAATCTCATTACATAACACAATAAGTTTATGAATTCAAATTTCTTAAAATAAACATTGATACACAAATATAAAACACAAATCTTACATTCCATTTCTCTCCGAAACATGAATTTACTACAATGCAAAACACAAAAAATCTAACTTCAAATATTCAAGTTCAAGTTCGAATTTCACTTCACTTAAGAAATTTCTGAGTTCAACAGAGTTCGAAATTCACTATATAAGAAATATTAAAAATCAAAAACACATGAATACACAAAATAAATCAATAATATATCAATAAATCAATATTATGTTTATATACATAATTTTATACACAACAGGTATGTGAAATATTGAAATAAATTCAAAGTCAGGCATTCCTCTTAGAATTTACTAAACCATTATAACCTTCTTATAACCTACCTACTGGTGCCTAACACCTATCATCCTATCTTGCCACACCTATGATAATATATAATTAAAGTAAACTTCATGTATTGACATTAATTTACATAACAATCTTATGGATTGTAATTTGTGATGTGGTACGTCATCTGACCAACATCTAAATTGAGAAGGTTTTATATGGACCCTACAACCTGAAATCACCAGTGCATACTCACTTAAATGTACACTGACTACTTGGCCATTTTTTAGGGACGCCCTACCCTTAAATCACCAGATATGATTCAATATTGCTGTCTCCATGACCCACAATGATGACGTATCAAACCATACCTGGCTACACTACTACCGAAGCAGATTTTCATAATCCATGTTATTCAACATTTCAATTCAAATTATATACTTATTAATAATGTATAACCCTACTAACTTTATCAGTATTTACTAATCTAACACCTAGTAATAAATTACGTCAGAGCAGAAGTTTGGTTTGTAACGCAGTACCACCTCAACTCTATCACATTATAAGTACCTATCTCCTTACCACTACTTAACTATCTTATTACAGTTATTATAAAATTGAATTTCATTCAATTATCTACTTTATTGAATACCCTTCTGGTATTCCGCTTTCATGTTTCCTTCTGATAACTCGCAGGACACTTGTGCTGTATCTGGAAATGACTTGCCTTCGGATATGTGCCAGTTGGTATCTGTGCCTACTCAGTTCAACACAGACCTGTCACACACCCCCCAACAATTTACCCCCCCTCAAGCACTGCCTATAATCCTATATAGTGTTTTGCCTTCTTGTTGGATTGCATGAAACTTCTTTCACTCAATTAACTTATTATAATTAAAATACGTCTATATTTAACCTCAACTCAAATTAACTTACAACTTACAAGTCACAACATTATCAATTATGCATTTTCAAAATATTTACTTTATAAAAAATGAACTATTCTTCTTTAACTTAAATCAATAAGTTACTTGTTTCATTCTTTTAAATTTCTTAAATCTGTATTTTCAGGCAATTTCAACTTTATTAGGCCTGGCCTATACTTCAAAATTTCACTAACTCCTCTTTAAATTAACCAATATCTATTAAAAACTTCCTTTAATTCATTTTCTTTCTTAAATAACATTTATTTTAACTTTTAATCTTTAAATTCCAGTATACACCAACTTTAGAGTCTTTGTCGATTTTATTTGTCTTCAAACTAACATTACTATTCTTCAAATCTTCATTTCCTTTCAACAAAATTATCTAATGTAATGTCTCAAATCTCAGTAATACAAAACGTTCATTTATGACAGCCTAGTACAATAGCCTAGAGAACCCTATGTCAATATAAATAAGCAAACACCAGTAACAGTCCTGTAAAGAAATGAAAGCCAGATACTAAATTGGAAGCACTATATTTATTATTTTCTGTAAAATTTGTCAAAACCACTATACAAGGACTCAAGATGCTTAAAAACGTATTTAGTTAAGTTATGTCAGCCATTTTTATAGGCAACTAAACGATTGTAAACACGAGTCAAGTAAAAGACCAATAATGTACCATGTAATTTAAATTATACGATTGTAAACACGAGTCAAGTAAAAGACCAATAATGTACCATGTAATTTAAATTATAAACGAAAACACGATAATCCAATGTGTAGAACGTATTCTAAATTTAAGAAAATATTTATAAAATAATTAATAGTTAATTATATACCATAGACTATTATTACTCTTAAAATATTCACAATGATTAGTTTAACATATGACACAAGTAGTACAACATACACCAGAACTCAAAAAGGAAGTAATTATTTAATCGGGTAAATTAAAATTATTACAAGTAAATAAATTTAAGACTTGAAACGCAAGAACAATTTAATTCCATAATTGTTTTGGCCGACAAAGAAATATTTCAGGTATAAAAAGCAATCGAAAACTATTTTAAAGTGAAGAAATGAGACGCCATCATAAATCAACAGTGATGTCATGGCGCGTAACCACGGCAACGGAGATAGGCGGAAGAAAAGGAACCCGGCTACATCGTTTGAAAGTGAAGCCAAAAAAATGAGTACAATTTAAGAACTAAGCGTGGGTGGACGTAACGAATGCAATGAAGAAGTGAGCCGTTAATTGTTTCATAAAAAGTGTAGTCAAAATGTACAATAACTCGATATTTATCCATATGTGCAACCAAAACTGATAAGTATTCAAAGAACAGTGATTAAGATTAATATCTACAGGAAATTATTTAAATTAAATAAAAGAACTTACCTTCTTCCAATACAATTCCTTACGACATCATGTCATAATTATTAACTTCATGTTTGAACTCATTATTGCTAGGGACCTGAAAAAATCGCATTTTGCGATAAATGCGATTTTGTTGCGAAATCCCAGGTTTAGTTGCGATAAACGCGAAATCCACGATTTTTTGCGAAAAAGACGATTTTTTGCGAAAAATACGATTTTTCGCAAAATCGGTGATTTATTATTACTAAAATCGTAAATATAGATTGTTTCCAAAATGGCGTAAATACTAACAGTAGCTTATTTCGTTATTATATAGTTTTATTAATGCAATTTTTCATAAAAGAATACAATTTAAGACGGAGGTTATGCTTAGTAGGCCTACTATATTTCGTTTCTGTATACAAAGTTTTAAGACGCTATTTTAACGGATCGGACTGACATGTAAATAGTTTTTTAATTGCATGATAATTGATTGTATACAGATCGCAATCGACTTTAAACATCCTGACAACAATTAATTTTCATATTGGATTCAAAGCTTTTCTTGTCTCACGGACAGTAAAAAAAGTCCCGACGGCCAAGCATCATTCGTTTCATTTTTAGTGAGCTATGATTTCAAATTCCGTTTATTTACAATTAGACGGTAATTTTATGAAGTTATAGTAGAGCATCGATTTTCAGAACTAATTAGGACTGAGGGACTTCTGACAATCAATTTGTTCGGATAATTAAATTCACTGTGTACTTGCTAATGTTCTAATAACTGGCAGCGTCCGGTCCGGCTGACGGCTGACGCAACAGTTGGCGCTGTTCCGTTCAGCGCATACACTCCCTGAAGTCTTGAACTCGGCAGCGTCCGGCTGATGTAACAGCCGCCGCTGTTCCGTTGAACGCATACACTCCCTGAAATTTACAACTCGTTCTACAACTGGACTATGACTGTGCGAGACGCGAGTTAATTTGTGCTTAGTGTTACAGACAGGAGAACAAATTTAAAAATTGAAAATGTAGAATTGTTTACAACTCTTGCTTTTGAAGGTAGAGGTTCCTGTATAACCTCCAAATAAATCAGTTTTTGTATGTGTAGACTATAATTAAAAAATAAAATTTTCTTGTGACTATATTTTTTCTTTTTCTTTTCTATAAAATTATATTTTACAGGGTTGCCACAAACCTGGA
>JAGFPH010008808.1:25003-39544 GCA_018207615.1 Philaenus spumarius
TATATGTATATATATATATATATATATATATATATATATATATTTAGCTTAGTATACTTAACACGTCTGTTCAGAAGACCGCGTTATCACTTCCCCTAGAATTACTGGAGTATATAGGTTTTTCATGAAAGCATATAGTACATTATCAATTACACCGTGTATGATCCGCTATTCAGTTATTACGTATCTTTTAAAATACGGGAGATTGTATTTTGTCTAAAGCTCTCCTAATATCACGTCCGTTCAATTTGCAGCTTTATCGGATCCCTTGCATATACAGTACAGTCTCTATAATCCGGCCGTTCAATACTCCGGCACGTCCAGTAATCCGGCGCTGTGTTTCCGCCGATTAGTCAGTAAATTTCTAGACATAATTTCTAGAAATTTCTTAAATATGTCTAGACGTTAGTCTCCACAACAACAGTATGGAAGTTGAATACATTGTGATTGTTGCGAGTGAGTTAAGTGAAGGCCTTGTTGTGAGTAGTACGGCTGCCGCTCACACAGTAAACAAGGACTCGGCGCTCTGTGCCTACGCAACTGCAATAACTTGAGCGGAAGAAAACGGAGTTTCAGCTTCCGACATATTGGGAAACGTGAAGGTCCCGGTTTCAACTTCCGGTCTTCGTCTATGTTTTTTCACTTGTAATTTAATTAAATATCCCTTGCTGAGGAAGTGTGTAAGCGGAAAAAATAAAATAAAATATTTCCTTTAATGCAAAGAAGCAGAAAAGCATTACAAACCATTTTGCTGTTGTTTATGTAAATGTAAAGTGTACAGTAGTTATTAAATGTAAAGTAGTTCATTTTGCGTATTTAGTGACTTTGTTCATCGATTAAAATACATACTGTACTGAACCTTTGTGTTTCATATCACATTTATTTTTCAAAATAATTAACGAAATTTCATTATACAATACATAGTTAAAACGATTATTGTCATAATTTTCGTAAGCAATAAAAATGTTGTTTATTATTAAATTTCTTAGTTTTTTAATTCACTTCCACTAATCGGGCATTTTCGGTAATCCGGCCTTACTAATCCCCATATAGGGCCGGATTACCGAGATCCTACTGTACGTTTGAACTTAAGGCTATTCCCACGTCCATCTTGTATATTATTTTTGTAGATATGGACTTAACGACATCCAACAATGTTGCCAGTTTTACTACTATTGTTAAACCAAACCGATCAGCGTTCTGTGTTGTGTCTATCGCTTCACATCCGCTTTACATCCTTTAGACTCTAGCCGTTTCCTGTTTCAGAGTTCCCATGTCCACAAATTAAAGTAAGTAAGAATTGGTCAAGAGTGACAAGTATAGTTCCATCTCTTTCTATCAAACGCATACGGTACTCACTGTTTCTGCTTCATTATCTTTTGCTATCGCCGTTGCGTCATGTTAGTTAGACTTTTTACCGTTGGTACATTTACAAATAACAAACAATCTCATTGATGGTGTCTTCTTGTTTAACTATAGATTGTTATTAAATAATAATAAGTATATAAATAAATAACTAATGAGCTTGATTTGTGAGAAAGTAACTTAGATAAAATAAAACCTGAACACAAAATCTCACAATAAATACGTTTACTAACCTCAAACGCGTTTCAATGACAATGTCGCCATCCTCAGTGATGCACGGGCTACAGTAACCAAACTATCTAGTTATAGTGAACGTATTTATTGTGAGATTTTGTGTTCAGGTTTTATTTTATTTAATATGAAGTACGCATATATTTACTCCCTTCATTCGCTCATCAACTTTTTAACGAGCAATAAACATTGTATTGTTTTTGAATTAGTACTATTTTATATTACGCTATCCGACAGATAATATTAAATCTGTCAGTTTAAGTCAATATATAGGTGTCCCATAAGTAAACAGCCAAACTTCGGAAAATGTTTCTATTTGTCAAAATAAAGAGAAAATTAAGAATGTTTTTTTCCCAAAAACGCTTTGTTTTCCTGATATCTTCTTTTGCAAAATAATTCATATCTAGAGAACGGTTTCACTTTGGTATGAAGTTTAAACTGGCAATGATCTATTTTAATAAAAATAATGACTATATCCAATCATGCGCTTTATTTATGGAAAAAAATATTCGTGATTTTCTCTTTATTTTGACCCATAGAACCGTTTTCCGAAGGTTGACTGTTTACTTATGTTACACCCTGTATATAAAATTTTAAATATCATTTATATTCCTATTTTAAATATTCTCCCAGTTAAAAGATTATTGTAAAAGTAAACATTGTCAAACCATTTTTATCTGAATAAAATTAAATATAGTAGTACCAAACAATAAATTAAATTAAGGGTCGGCTCTAGCTGTCGGCCATGTTAGCTGATACTCCATAACACCAATGTTAAATTAAAGTCTATTTTTTCCTTTACTTTTGATCGGATAATTATAAACGATATGTCATTTTAAAGCCATGGTCATATGCATGCAAATGGCTTTTTCAAAACCAAGAAAAATATTTTGTTTAATATTTATAAACAATTTAAAACATTGATTTTGAATATTTTTTTACGTTGCCACTATTAATTGCAGCGGAAAATTACCAAGCCATTCGCATAAATAATTTCGTCCCCAAGAGTTTGGTATTTTTTTTAAACGCTATTTGAACGATTGCGGGTTTTAAATATATTTAGGCTGAGCAATGTCCGTGTAACCTACCGCCCTATAGGGTGATTTTTAATATTTTTTTACCATGTAACTATTAATTATAGTGAAAAATTACCAAGCTATTCGGATGAAGAATTTTATCCCCAAGAGTTTGGTATTTTTTTAAAAACGCTGTTTGAACAATTGCGGGTTTTAAATGGATTTAGGATGAGCAATGTTCGCGTAACCTACCGCCGCTATAGGGAGTCGCTGGTTGCTTTCTGTTTTACTAGAGCCGACCCTTAATATAATGTATTACAATAATATTGAGTAAGGCTTAATACGAGTAAGTCTATAAATAATCAAATTTACATAAATAAATTTACAAAGAATTTTAATGTATTGATTGAACTTTAACAAATAACGATAAAGACATTTGTTTAACTAATACATAATATGACAAAGTTATTACAATTTATGGAGTGACTTTTTAGTAAATAAATATTCAATTAATACAATCATTATTGTAATACATTAGAACTGTGACACGGATTCAGTAGTCAAATTGCAAATACAGAGTGTTCAAAAAAGGGTTTCAAGAATTCAGGGCGTGATTCTAGGTCTCACTGTCAAAACAATCGGATGAAGGATAATAGTTAAGTGTAATGAAATGTACATATGTTAATATCTTTAACTTAGCTATTATCCTTCATCCGATTGTTTTGACAGTTACACCATCCGATAGGGAATCAAAAGGCCTACAAAAAAGGTGTCTTGGCATTGCATTGTTTGTTAAAATGTACGGTTTTTAACACCTTAATTTAAGTTTGAAATCTTCAAACAGCCTCCACTTTGAAACACATGATTGTGGATATAATTGTTTATTTTTCTTGAGATAGATCATTGATATGGTAAATTTAAACTCAATCAGTCAAACATTTCTCTAGATATGAATTATTTTGTAAAAAAAATCAAAATGGCAGCTAGACAGAAAATGAAGCATTTTTGGACGTATGTTTATTGGAACTTTTCATCTTATTTGGATGTGGGGAATCACACCCTGAATTCTTAAAACCATTTTTCTGAACACATGTATAAGTACTAGAACAAATTTAGAATAACGATTTCTTATATGAAATAAATTAGTTGTGCCATTTTAGTGTTATTAAATATTTAAAATCGTCAAGAAATTAATTAGTCCAGGATCTGAAGGGGTTGTGTATGCATTGAAACCCTGACGCAATTTTATTTCTGATTATAGTTATAGGCACTATAGTGATCATGAAAAGCCATGTTGTCGCCCCCCAGCGTGGTCGACATCGCCGGGGGGAGGGGGAAATATGGTGGGGCGCCGTTTATTAAAACGCTTATAACTTGAGAACCGTTTAAGATAAAACATTGAAAAAAGCGGCAATATACTCCATAAAATATGAGCTTTAAAAAATGATATTACGTTTATAGTCGTATAGATGTTGATTTATGAGTAAAGAGCATTTTTATTGGTAAATGAACAAAAATAGTGATTCAAATAAGCAAAACCAATAGTTTTGTACTAAGAAAATCACTAAATAGGTCAAATATAAACATTTAAGTTATTAAAAGTGCTTCAATAAATTTAAGAAAGCATGTTGAACAGTTAATGCTACTGTAGAGGAGTTTTATACGTAGCACTAATTATACAAATGCTCCGCGCTCGCCACCGCGAGGAAAACCCCCACATTTTATACCTTGTTCTAGTTTTTTTCTAAAGTTTAGTATGAAGGACTGGTTTGACAAAATAAATCGTAAAATCCTTTTTTAAAGAGCAGTAAATTTACCACAATTTAAAATGAAAATCATCTTCCTGAGGATAAGACTTTTCGAGTTGCAGCCATTCAAATTTCAATCAAATTTAAAACATTTTCAAAAATTGTTATTTTTTAGATAGGATTTGTGTCTGTTCACCGTGAAACAAGGGTTTTTAGTAAAACTGATAAGGAATAACAATAACTTTAAAGTAGAGAAATATAACTTTAATATGTGACAAAAATGGGATTTCTACCATGTATAGCTTCTGAGATACAGCTGTTTGAATTTCGGGTACACTTCCAAGAAATAAGTAATATTATGGAATGTAAAAAAAAACTAAAGTAGTTGAAAAATTAAAGTGTTAGTACAGTAGACCTTCGATAGTTCGACACTTTGTGGACTTAGAGTGTGTCGAAGTATCAAAATGTCGAACTATAGGGAGTGTAAGGGAAATAACACTGGGAGCACTACTAAAACACGACTTTTATAAAGAAATTGTACAAATTTAATAAATGAAAGTAACTTATTAACTTACATATTACTGTACAAAATAATTGGTTATTTTACTTTGTTTTTCAACTTTATTTCTTTTTTGTGCCGCTTCATCACGGAGCCGTCGAAGGAAAAGTATATCCATGGCAGACGCGCCTTGTTCCTGTAAATATTGGAGGGTTCCCTCGATGAACTTTACACCTTCACTGTGTGTAAGTTTTGGTTGTGGGGTGTTTTCTTGGTCTGAGTCTGAGTCGTCTTCGCTCCCTTCCTTTGATTTCAAAGCAGTGACAATTTCTTCATCTGTAGTCGGTTCACTTTTTTCGTCTTGATTAATCCACTCTTCAACATCATTAACCGAAGAACTTTCACAGCCTGGAATTTTCTCCATCAAAACGGCAAGTTCATTATTGTTCAACTCTTCTTTTTCGATGAACTCGATTTCATTGAACTCATTCCCTTCATGGTCTAACAGCTTCCTCCAAGAACGTACCAGAGTCAAAGGATTAAGCTCATTCCATGTCTGAGCAAGCCATCCTACAACATCTAACATGTCAATTTGTTTTAGTTTTTCTAATAAGTCAATTCCCTCATCTAGGCCTTGAATAAGGTAAAATAGAAGCTTCTTTTTATACAATTTCTTTAACGTTACCAAAACCCCTTGGTCCATAGGCTGGCACAGGGAGGTAACATTAGGTGGCAGGAACATTGCCTTTATTCCTTCGTCTTGAATAATGTCTACACTTGGGTGAGTCGTTGCATTATCAAGAATTAGAAGTGCTTTCCTAGGAAGATTATTTAATTTTAAGTTTTTCTCAACTTCAGGAACGAACTGTTTGTGGAACCACTCATTGAAAATACCCTCTGACATCCAAGCATTAGATTGATTTTTGTACCAAACAGGTAAATCAAAACTATCGCCCCTCATCCTAACATTTTTGAACGCTCGGGGTTTTTTTGATTTACCTATGAGAGCTAATTTTAGTTTGTGCGTACCCGTTGCGTTGCTGCAGGCCAAAACGGTAACTCTTTCTTTGCTTTTTTTATAACCCGCTGCAGCTTTTTCTTTTTTGAGAGCTAAGCTTTTGGTTGGTAGCATTCGGAAATTTAGGCCTGTTTCATCACAATTGTATATTTGTTCTCCACTAAGTCCTTCTTGATCAATTAGAGTTTGAAATTTTAACTTAAACTCACTCACGCTAGTTGGGTTTGCCGATAATTTTTCACCACATATGCTTAACTGTTTTACTCCATAACGTTGCTTCCACCTGTCTAACCACCCAGTGCTCGCAGTGAATCCAGGCTCTCCATCTTCTTTAAACTCATTATAAAATTTCAAAGCTTTCTCCTGCAATATCGGTCCTGAGATAGGTGTGCCTTTCTCCCGTTGTACTCTAAACCATTGATAAAGTGATTCACTTACTTTTTCATACTCCGAACTTTTCATACTTTTTCTTTCTCCTATGGATTCCGAACACAGTCTCTTCGCACACCACGACTCAATATCTGATCGCGTCTTCTTCCATCCGAGCACCGTGGATCGACCAACATTTATATCACTCGCCACTTTGTTAACGCTTTCACCTTTGTCTATTCTTTTTAGCGCATCTAATTTTATATCCATCGTGACATAACACCGTTTGCGTTTTTTGTCCGCCATTTTTAGAAAGGAACTTTTAAAACTAAAAACTAAGAAATAAACGCACAAAATACAGTTCTAAACAACGATAAAAAATACAGTTCTAAACAACGACACAAAATATACAGTACAGTTCTAAACAACGCCTCAAAATATAGTTTTAAACAGCGACACAAAATACAGTTCTAAACAACTACACAAATTAAAAAATATAGTACAGTTCGGTGCACAACAAAGAACAGCTTTTAAACATAACAACTGGATCACAAACAAAAGCGTGTCTATCTTCCTGCGTTTTAACAAAACTGACTCGATCTCAACCTTCTTGGCGGGAATCGAGAGGTAGGGGGTGGGGTGATGCTCATGCACGCGTATACAATACAAACCAGTCCCGGTCATTAACCCTGGCACACACCTGCCTACTGTCACGTAGTCATTGCCGGTGTCGAAGTATACGGATTGTCGAAGTATCGAGTGTCGAACTATCGAAGGTTTACTGTACTAGGGTACAGTCACATACAATAACATCAAATTACATTACATTAAAAAATTTATATTTTTGCAAAATAAAAAATGTTATATAACATAATAAATACATAAATATTATATCCGGCACCTCTTTGAAGGGCCTGGGATTGAGGTAAGTTCTTTGTCTAATTCACTGACCTTTCCTCCTCAGATGATTGAAACTTGTCAACATTGAAAAGCGAAACCACGCAAACACTCTCTAGTACAGTCAAATTAGACCCAATATGTAGAATAAAAAAAAAAAGCAAAGGTCTCATTGTTTGAAGTTGTTCATTACCCTTTGCTCTAAATGTGTTAAAAGTCTCCTCCGATATAGATTCAGGTTTGGGGGTGGGAAGGGGAAGGGGTAAAAAATGTGTGTTTTTAAAGTTTTTTAGGGCGTATTTCGAAACATTACCCCCTAATGTTAGTTGTGCGGTAAATCGCCGAGAAATTGTCAATTTAAACACGTTTTCACTCAAACCTAGAGAAATACCTTACTTTTACCCCTCCATATCTCCAAAACTATCGATCGCAGCAAAAAAAGAGTACAGAACCATTTCTGTAGAGAATTTACTTTACTTAAAAAAGTTATTGAACAAACTAAGCTCTAAAGTGAAGGGTTTATGAAATATTTTAAAAAACCCTAAAAAAACACACATTTTTTACCGTTCTTCCCCTCCCATCCCCAAACCCGACGCTATATCGGTGGAGACTTTTTACCACATTTAGAGCAAAGGGTAATGAACAACTTCCAACAATCAGACCTTTTTTTTGGATTCTCCAGTTTGGGTATTTTTTTATCTAATTTTACTGTACGATTCACCACAGAAAAACGAACATATGGCTAAACATTTCAATCCTGCTTTCCGACATTCACACGAACGAAGGTATCATTGTAACTGGATGAGAATCCTAGAGTTGACTGTAGTTCAATGAGGTGCTTTGATCCAAATTTGTGGTACAAATACACAACTCCAAGAAAAACGAGGATAAAAATGAGCAAGGTCGAACTGCAGATATTAGGGCATGTGACATTGCGACATAAAGAATGGAGAATACAAGGGTGGAAAGAGATGAAAATGCAACTTATTATTAAATTTATAAATGAACAAGACAACCCTTTAGAGTTGAGAAACATAGTGAGTGGAGTTATTATCACAGAAGAAATATCGAAATTCCTATTTAACTTACAAGAAAATGGGAAAATTCTGTTAAAAAATTTTAAGACGCAAAGAATTGTTGACAAAATAAAAGGTTTGTACGAGCCAATCAGGAGGAGCCCAGTGATGACAATGTCTTCAACAATGCCTGAAAAACAGCAAAGGAAACAAAGAAAACCCCTTCACCAACAAACAATAACTCAAAAGTAGTACTAGCAAATCAAAGGGATATTCACATCTAGGATCTGTTAATCCACGAGTTATTAGGCTATCCGAAAAGTTTAGCTCACCCAAATTAACATTTCAAGAAAAGTGGTAATACGTCTGACTTGATACTCACTATTAGATATCACTAAAAGTAAAGTATTGTTAAATGAAAAAGCAAAAATAACCACTGTAATATTTTACTGTAAAAGAAGTTATATAACATTTTTTATTTTCCTAAATATAAAGTATTTCATTTAATGTAATGTTATGTTATTTTGTATGTAACTGTAAACTTTTCCAACAATTTACATTTTGCAATTCTTTTGGTTTTTTTACATTCCATATTATTTATTTCTTTGAAGTGTGCCCAAAATATAAACAGCTGTATCTTAGAAGTTATTCATGGTAGAAATCCCATTTCGGTCACATATTAAAGTTATATTTCTCTACTTTAAAATTAGTTCTTATCAGTTTTGCTGAAAATCCTTGTTTCACGGTGAAAAAACACAAATGCTATCTAAAAACTAACAATTTTTGGAAAATTTTAAAATTTGATTGAAATTTGAATGGCTGCAACTTGAAAAGTATTATCCGCAGGAAGATGATTTTCATTTTAAATAGTAGTAAATTTACTGTTCTTTAAAATAGGATTGAATGACTTTTTTTGTCAAACCAATCCTTCATACTAAACATTAAAAAAAACTAGAACAAGGTATAAAATGTTGGGTTTTTCGTCGCCGGTGGCGCGCACCGAACACTTGTATATATTAGTGCTACGTATAAAACATCTCTATAGTAGCATTAACTGTTCAACATGATTTCTTAAATTTATTGAAGCACTTTTAATAACTTAAATTTCTATATTTGACCTATTTAGTGATTTTCTTAGTACAAAACTATTGGTTTTGCTTATTTGAATCACCATTGTTGTTCATTTACCAATAAAAATTATCTTTACTCATAAACCAACAACTATACGACTATAAACGTAATAACCTTTTTAAAGCTCATATTTTATGGAGTATATTGCCGCTTTTTTCAATGTTCTATCTTGAACGGTTCTCAAGTTATAAGCGTTTTAATAAACGGTGCCCCCGCCATATTCCCCCTCCCCCTGGCGATGTCGACCACGCTAGGGGGCGACAACGTAGCTTTTCATGGTCACTATAGTACCTACAACAATAATCAGAAATCAAATTGTGTCAGGCTTTCCGTGCATACTCAACCCCCTTCAGATCCTGGACTAAATAAGGAGAACATTGTAAACGACGTAATGGCTTTAGTAGGTGACGATAGCGCTATATTACACATTTATCTAGAACTATCAAATAAACAAAACTATTCTATTTAATTTAAGAACATAATTACTATATTTATTCGTAACATGCGTATAAATAGATATACACATCCTGTGAAAAAAAGATTTTCTACGATTCAATGTTATTATTTTAAATTAAAACTGTATGTCACAGTCCTTTGATTATTTTTGGTTATGGTGGTGTCGGTTGGATACATTTTTCTTGTAATTTAATTGAAAATTAACACACATATAAATAAGGCATATAATAATACGCAATTTGTGAAAAAATGAGACTTCTACGATCAAATTTAATTATTTTATTTGTAAAACTGTATAACTGTAAAACTGTCCTTCGGTTATGTTTTGTTATGAGTGGTGTCGGTAAAATCCATTTAATTAATATATTTAAATTAAACTTAACACACGTATAAATAAAATATGTATGCACATTCTGTGAAAAATTCAGCTAGATACGATAAAATGTCATTATTGTATTTATTTGTAAAACTCTATTATCCATAAATGAATAAACCATAATTATTTACATTTATATTAGTGCTAGCGTGTAGTCGGTTAAATGTATTTTTCTTGTAAATTAGTTAATAGATCTAAATGAAATATTATAATACACGTAGAAATGAAGTACATTCGGTGAAAAAATTTGACCCATTACACATTTTATCAGGATGTTAAATGCGGTTGTCGAATACTGGGATTGAATGAATTAGTTATTGCACACTGGGTTTTGATAGGTTTGTTTTGTATACAACGGTTAGTTTGCATATTTAAATATTAAAGTATTGTGTTAATTTTGATATATCATATTAATACATACATTGTTTATAAGTACATAAAATGTCATTAAAAATTGGTAAATAGTTTTAGAGAAAATAAGGTTTTACTAAACACACGTTTTCAATAACTGAAAGTGTACATTTCTTCGGTAAAAATAAAATTTCTTTTAAAATATCAACTGATTTTAATAAAATGTATACTACAAATACATGTTTATAGGTATAACATAAAATAACATAAACACTTGTTTAACCATTTAACGATTAGGCCTATAAAAAGTTATACATATTAAATTAGAGCAAGAGTAATTCTCTGTCTTCATCAGTAAAAACAGAATTCCTTTTAAAATAATTAAATGATTTTAATAAAATGTATACTAAATAAATATAGATAACATATATCTATAAGTATAATGTAAAAAATGAGGTTACTAGAACAATAAAATTGTTAGACCATTTAACGATTATGGCTATACAAAGTTTTACGCATAAAGTTTATAGTAAATTAGAGCGATAATCGTTACATCTTGTTGGAAAATCTTTTGTATAGTGCGAAGCGTTTATCGGATCTTAAATATTAAAACGTTTTTAAATTCAGGATGAAATTCTCTATAGAGTATCAGAATTTTATTAATTCGTATGCAAATTTACTTGGTTAATGCACGTTATATCGTAAATATTAATCTGAAAATAGTTCTTCTGTGGACGGTTGTTTCAAAAATCCTTTAATTTTATTAATTATCGTTAAAATTTTACATAGTCGTCATATATTACTATATGAATAACTTATTACAATTTCAAAACGATCAGATAATACGTACACGAGTTATTAACACATGAAAGTGAGTAATCTTACAACTAGTCAAATCGATTTTTTTTATTTTCAAAGAGTGACTACAACTTCAAAAAAGATTATACAAATATGAAATTATATTTTATTATTGACCATTTTATTAAGAATCAAAATCTATTTTAATATTTAAAATCTGTTCAACAGTTCGAAAGATATAAGAATTTTACTAAAACCTTGTAACAATTTTGAATCAAATTCCTATACGAAATCTGTATGTGTTAAAAAAAACTAAAGTAGGTATGATCCGATAGTTTTAAAATTTTAATACGTTGTTTATATAGTAATATACGGCGACTTTGTAAAATATTAACGAGATTGAATAAAAAATAAAGGATTTTTAAAACAACTGTCCACCGAAGACTTTGTAAAATATTAACAAGATTGAATAAAAAATAAAGGATTTTTGAAACAACTGTCCACCGAAGAACTATTTTCAGATTAATATTTACGATATAATTGAAGTATATTGATGAAGTAAATTTTCATACGAATTAATCAAAATCTGGTACTTTATAGAGAATTTTGTCTTAATTTGAAATACGTTTTAACATTTAAGATTCAACTACCAGTTCTTAAGATACAAGCGTTTATTATCTAACATAACGTAACGTTTTTGAGCTTTAAAATACACTTTTTTCAAAACCCATCTAGTTATAATTATCTAAAAGATCAAGTTCATAATTTATACAATCGTCGCATATGACAGTATAAAGTACATATTAAAAATTCAGAACCATCGTAACATTAATACTCGAGTTATTAGCAATAATGATGTTTTACACAAACAGATAAATCGAAATTATATTTTTTTAACGGTAACTAAAAATCCAAAAATAGATAAATAAACTAGGGGAGACCCCTGCGTGCTCCGTACGCCAACCCCCGATGGAGCCTTCTAAAATGATATGTTATGTTTTATTTATAATAGAGGTTTAGGATTAATAATAACCTCAAAACTAAGATGATAAATAATGTTAAATGTATAAATCAAATTATTTCGAATATTTTATAACAGCAGTTATAATACAAGTTAAAAGAACCAGTAAGGCTCAGGTGTAGGCCTACATTTAATCAAAACCCTTACCAAAAAGTTACCATCAATTACCGTATATTATCAATAATTAGGCCTACTATAATATGTCTTATTTATTTTTAATTAAGTTGTAACAAAGTTTTTTCTTATTACTTTCTCACTATACTATGGTATAGAGAAAGTATACTGATCGCAAAAAAAATCGATGTTGAGATTTTTGTGGAAATATCCGTTTTGGGACCCTCTGAGTCCAAAAGAGTGGTTTTTACAAAATGTCTGTATGTATGTCTGTATGTATGTCTGTATGTCTGTATGTATACAAAGCTAGAGAGAAAACTATTTAATCGATTTCAACCAAATTTGCACCAGACATGTCAAGTAGACCTGTATAGATGCACGAAAAAGGGTTTTGAACAATTTTGAAAAACAACCCCCTTTTTGGCCAAAAAACCCCCAAAAAACCAGTTATAATTTTTTTATAAAAAAACGGCTCTAACGATTTTGATACAATTTTGCTTATTTGTAGCCTTTAATGTGCCCTACTATATGAAAAAAACCGCATCTTTCTAAAAATTCTCGTTTAGGTAATAATAATAATAATAACTGATTTTGGGGCGGTTTGGCCATAAAGGGGGTTGTTTTTCAAAATTTTTCAAAACCTTTTTTCGTGCATCTATAAAGACCTAATTGACGTGTTTGGTGCAAATTTGTTCGAAATCGATCGAATAGTTTTCTCTCTAGATAATAATACTAATATTTATTTGTTAATCTCCAACTTTAATAAAAAATCACCTCTCCTACCCCACCCTACAAGTCAAAGTGAATCTGTTTAATAATTTAAATATGTTTGTGAGAAAGTATGTGCCAGTTCCTGGTACCGTTTATTTTTAAATCCCTTAAAGCAAGTTTTTATTGGTTTGTGTGTGTTGAAACATGTGTTGGTTGAGCCTAGGCCTAACTTAAAATATTATTTTGTACTAAAAGCTGGACATCCGAATCAACTGTTTTATCTATTATTTTAATCAATTGGTTGTTATGGCAATGAATGTAAAAACATTCAAGAAGTTGTTTCTTCAGTCTAGGCCTAACCTAAAATTATGTTTAATTTATTTTACCTGTCTTAATGGCAACATACACACATGATTTATGTTTTTGTGCACATCTTTGAATGATATAAGTTTCATCTTTCAATTGTTGTTTTTTAGTTTTTCATAATGTTGCTTATTTATTGGTATTACAACTGTTAGGCACTATGTGTTTAACGTTCAACTTGATTACGGCCAAACGCCTTGACCGATTTTGAAGATTTTTTGCATGAATGTTCCTTATTCCTAGGCCGAGCCATGTATATATACGGGTTTTTTCTATTTTTCATTTTTAACCCCTTAAATAAAATAAAAATGGCGGCCGGACCGTTTCTCTCAGTGTAAGCTTTTTCCCAAAGCCAGTTTGTGGCTTAACCGTAAGTCGAATTTAAAAACTAATAACATTTTACCTAAAATAAAATAAAATGTTAAACAAAATTGTATTCTTGATTTTTTTCCGTATCTCTAACGGTAAGCTCACAAAATGGCCATAAACTTCGAATTTGTTAAAAATCGTCCGAGTTTTTGTATTTAAACCATGTTTTTATACGTTTATTCTAAACCAATTCAAAAGTGTTCCATAGCTTTTGTGTAGATAAAGGTTTAAAGAATTCATATATGTCAGTAAAAAAATTATTGAAGTAAAATTAAGAAAGTTATTAGCTCAAGAAACAATCACGTTCAGTAACGAAAGGAAAATGTTTAACTTTAGGCCTTCATAAAAAGTAGTAAAAATTATTGTAATTTTTTTCATGAATGTAAAAAAGTTTCGTAATTTAGTTTTAAATAGAATTGTATACAGATATTTATCAATTTCAAATTTCTTATTTTGAAAACATAAGTTTTTATGTTCCTACTACAAGACTGCTAACAAAACTAGGCCTGTTTGAATAGTAATTTAGGAATATATCATTTGCCCAAAAATTACATATTATTATAAGAAAGTGTAGAGGATAAATCAAAGAATTGAACTGTATACCTGTAAATTATCATTGTAAATTTCATAAAAGTATTTGACTTAGCTTTACTTGAATTACAAAATGAGATGAAACAAATGAAACCTCGCGG
>JAGFPH010008809.1:0-16284 GCA_018207615.1 Philaenus spumarius
AATACAAAAACCTAACAATATCAGTTTTTCTATCCAAGTAAACGATGCAAAACATATTAGTGACATGGCTAGTACAGCCGTGGCCAACGGCACCAGTCTTAGCGCCTGTAAATCTCATATCCACACTCGTGAGTACTACACAGTACCGAAATTCATTTTTAAAACAACTTCAGTTCATCTGTAATTTCGACTAAAAGAATTCATCTACAAACCAACTATATTGCGTCTATATCCCAGCATCACGACACCAGGGATCAGCACGCTGTCTGAAGAAATCATCGGTGGCGCCACCATCGTCCGACTTCAGCAACGAGACTTTTAGCTGTCCATACTACAAGCCGCTACTAGCCAACCTCTAGCAACACCCGGAATCATCAACACCGGTGGATTGGTCAAGGAGAGAGCACAATTTCTGTGAAAGCGATTGTACGTTGTTCCCCATATATAGTTTTGTCTGATTAAATTTATTAGGTACTGGTTTCAGTAGGATTATGTTTTCAGTTCTGGTATAATTTCAATAGATAAAATAAAATAAAAAGTAAATTCATTTAAGTGTAAAATAATAATAATAATTAAACAAAGAGCTTGAATAAAGTAAAATTAAATTGATATAAGGTAGCCTATAAAAATAAATAAAAGTACTATTAATTATCTTGATCTTTCTACCAAGCTTATGAAGTTAATTAACGTTAATTGGAATAATAAATTGTGATTAATTTGTATTCTGAAAACAGTTTACAAGGAAGAGATTTTAATTTTGTTTTGCATTTTTTAATTGAATCAAATTTATTATTGTTTTTTTTAACACACATCTGAGAGTGATAACTTACCTGTTATTTACATATTAAGTCGCATAATATTATCCCTTAATTGTAAGATTTTAATTGTGTTTAGTTGTAATAATATCCGCAGCACAAATAAGATAAGTTATAAGTTCGGTTCCAGTGTACTCATGGCTCGGAGGTTTAAGGGTCTTCTATACCTTGCGTAAAACAGCAAAAATATGCACTTCGTACTAACGTGTTTCGGACGCCGTTTTTCAACCTAAAAAGTTGTGAAAAATCTTAAATTGTTTTTAAAGGCTTTGTGCTTTTGTCTTATGTCTCATAATTGAAAGAAATCGTCGGCAACTCATTTTAATCAACAGTTTAACTGAGTAAAAATCGATTATTTTTAACGTAATTTTTGGGAGTTTTAAGCAATAATATTTTAAGCTAACACGTAAAAGATATAAAGCCTTCTTTATAACTTAATGTAGTTTCCCAGATTATCAATTTATAAATAGAATCCGAAACACGTTATTACGAATGCATGTTTCAACGATTTTGCGGCTTGAGTCAGACCTTTTGCATCGAAATCATACTGTACACTCGGAAGTTTTCTTCAAGGTAAAGAAGAGGCTTAAAAGAACAAATCAAAGTAAAGTAATTAATTCTGAGCCGAGCAAATTTTATAGTAAATTTAAATTACGTAACTGGACGTTTTTAATCGAAAGAAATTTAGTCAAAATGTTTAGAGAGTTAAATATTTGGCAACCAGTTGCATCACCTAGGCCGTGCAAAAGAGATAGCCTTCCAGTAGGTCATAGTACTTGATAGAATAAACTTGGAACACAAAATCTCACAAATAATACGTTTATTAACTCAAATGCGTTTCAACGACAAAGTCGCCATCTTCAGTGACGCACAAGCTACCATTGTGAAACTATAACTATTTATTTATAGGTGATAGTACTTTATTCTACAACGATTTTTTAAAGTTAGTGTTCCCAGAAAGGCGGGGCACGTACCGTTGTAGAGTCGGCTCCCGAACAGAGGACCGCTACACACGGATCGTTGCAATGTATAACGTTCTAAGAGGCAGTACAGTATAGATAAGTGTCTCTTCTCGATACAACATCCCTTTATATTCATAATCATTCTTATAAACGTCTTTTGCGCTTCAACTAAATTATGTTGGGTTGTTTTATGTGTACCTCCCCAACAACGTTATAATTCTAACAAGGATATAATTATATCCTATTATAAACGATAAACTACGATTCGTTTAATTAATTAAATAATTATGGAGCTGAAATAACTTATCGATATCAAACGGAATGTATTAATAATGTATTGATTGTTTGATACTTTAATAAGAAAATAAGAAATCCAGTAAAATCGATAGTCTGCTGAAACGGTTCGACCATTGTTTAGTTTAACACATCGATACTTCACCACTTACATTAAAAACAAACCGTTCAATCAGTTAGTTTCAAATCACAACCTTAAATCAATAACATTATGATTATAATGTACAGTATTAGTGTATTATAAGTAATACTAAGTGTATTGCTTATAAGTAGTAGTTCTGTGAACAGTAGACCTCGCTCGTTGAAATAACAAATGTGGTTTTGAGCTTAGGTTAAAAATAGTGTGCCAGTAAGGAAGTAAGCACAAGGTTTAGCCAGTGAAACATTATTTACAATTCCCGCGATTCCGGGATTTCTAGTCCTCGTTTTTATTTCTTTTCTTGAGCTTTAACTGCTAAAGATTTTCTTTTGGAGGCATTGTGTTTTATTTAGGTTAATAATGCGTAAGATAGCTAAAAATATTGCGTTATAGAGGGACAACATACAATTAAATATTTACATACGTATATAACTCAAACTTAACAATGTATCATAAGTTAACTTAAGTTCCATATCATATTCCAATATTAGAAATAATGAAAACAAACGATGTTAAAACGTCGTGATAGTGATCTCAACCCATGTGCCAACACTTCCCACGGTGTCCTACGGTCATTTTTTGTATGTCTTTTATCGCCGCGAGGTTTCATTTGTTTCATCTCATTTTGTAATTCAAGTAAAGTTAAATCAAATACTTTTATGAAATTTACAATGATAATTTACAGGTATACAGTTCAATTCTTTGATTTATCCTCTACACTTTCTTATATAATATGTAATTTTTGGGCAAATGATATATTCCTAAATTACTATTCAAAACAGGCCTAGTTTTGTTAGCAGTCTTGTAATAGGAACATAAAAACTGGTGTTTTCAAAATAGGAAATTTGAAATTGATAAATATGTTTATACAATTCTATTTAGAACTAAATTACAAAACGTTTTTACATTTATGAAAAAAATTACAATAATTTTTACTATATTTTATGTAGGCCTAAAGTTAAACATTTTCCTTTCGTTACTGAACGTGATTGTTTCTTGAGCTAATAACTTTCTTAATTTTACTTCTATAATTTTTTTAGTGGCATATATGAATTCTTTAAACCTTTATCTACAAAAAAGCTATGGAACACTTTTGGATTGGTTTAGAATAAACGTATAAAAACATGGTTGAAATACAAAAACTTGGACGATTTTTATCAAATTCGAAGTTTACGGCCATTTTGTGAGCTTACCGTTAGAGATACGGAAAAAAATCAAGAATAAAATTTTGTTTAAAATTTAATTTGCTTTTAGGAAAATGTTATTAGTTTTAAATTCGACTTACGGTTAAGCCACAAACTGGCTTTGGAAAAAAGCTTACACTGAGAGAAACGGTCCAGCCGCCATTTTTATTTAATTTAAGGGGTTAAAAATAAAAAATAGAAAAAAACCATATATATATATACATGGCTCGGCCTAGGAATAAGGAACATTAATGCAAAAAAATCATCAAAATCGATCAAGGCGTTAGGCTGTAATCGTGAGACAGACACACAGACATACAGACACACAGACGAAATGCCGAACGGTCGAGTTAAAACGGAGACCTCGCTTACGCTCGGTCAATAACAGAAATGTTGTGTTTGTGATAAAATGTGTAAACTACATTTTGGTTAAAATTGGTGTTTCTATACTGAGCTCGTGTTCATTTTCGCTATTCATTAATAATTCCCAACTGTGGCAGGTACCCTATGCATTGTAAAATAATTACAAATCATAGATTGATAATATTCACTGTATCTATGTTGATCTGATGTGGTCGTTCTAAATAATGGTTTGCACCCATACAATAGTTGATGTCACAGTTTGTAGTTAAGGGGGGGGGGATCCAGCTTGCGGCTAATATCTTCTGTAGCAACTTCCATCACTAGATCAGCTGTTTCATATTTATTGCAGTGCTGCTAAGTTCACAGAAAAACCATTTCCGGAGGATAGCTGTGATACTCACAGAACAAAGAACTTAAACTAATTACAAACAAAAATATCAAAATTTGCTAAAAATGTTAAACATATTATTAAAGTAGAACTTTTCACCTTGACATGCAACATATTGAATTATATTATATTTTATTTTTATTTTTTACACCTCAGGCTTACTTTAAGGTGGAATGCCTGAAATACTAGTTTCATTTCTTTCATTTCTACAAGTTTCAAGGTTTTGTTAAACATATCAATATACCTACTTTTTTTTCAGAGTGACTGAGAACGTATAGGTTTGCTGCAATAGGCTAGAATAAAATGGGTTTTTTTGGCAAAACGAATGCTGACCACGGTAATAACTTATTACTTTAGGAAAAATTCGCAATTAAGCATTTTGATTGATTAAGCAGTATGCCAATACGTGAACCAAACATTTCTCTTGCGGAGTTCCATGGCGAAACATTAATGGCCAAATAGTATTAAAGATAAAAATATGTACCGTATGTGTATATCCTTGAAAAAAGGTTTATTGTATTATTGAAACAGTCCATTTTATGACTGTCACGTGTAATAAATGGTATTTTGCACTATTCATTTTTTATTTATTTCTCGTTTTCATGTATTAAAATATAAGTTTTATTTGAAACAAATAACTAACGTTATAGGGTAATATTATTCATACCCTGGTGTTATTGAATAATGTATGGCCAAAGAACCTGTATATAGGCCTACTTTCATAAATCCTTTAATTTGAACTTCTGTATATTTTTCTAGATTTATTCTAGATGTCTCTTTTCGACTTAAAGAAAATACTTTTTAACAGATAACAAACACCTGTCGTAATCAGTAGTCTAGTCTAGTAAGTGTGTCCGGACAGAGTATGAATGCGAGTAGTGAGTGAGTTGACGAACGCTACAGTTGCAGGGCCGGGCAGAGCGGCTGGCTGGGCTGTGCTGGGGGGGGGGGGGGGGGATGGTGCGCTACGCGGGGGGGGGGGGGGACCGGAGTGTGAGAGAAATAATGATAATATCTTTAAAAAAACGAATCCGATACGACAATTTGACCGATTTAATATCTGAAAACGGCAAAATTCTTTTAAAATTTGTATTTAAAAATGACTACCTGCAATTTAAACAAAATATTACAGCAAAAAAAATCTGTATAAAACTTTTTTATAAATAAATTTTTTTTAAATCATCACAATAGCGTGAATGTTTTATTCATATCACTTACAAAATAACTTACAAAACAAAAATCGGATAATAATTACGGAAATTATTCGTAGTACAAATTTGCCGCAGAGGTGCTGCCATCTATCGGGCCAAAAATACAACTTTTTCAGGGATGTTTAGCCTTAATGTTCTAAATTCTAAGCCAGTCTGCTCCAGACTCCAGACCATACAATGTGGACTCACTTGCCATTGCCTTCATTAGCTTAGTTATAAGTTCGGACCAGCAGAGGAATTTGATTGTTTTGCTTTAATGGACTATTCCAGAAGGTTCGACAATGTTCTAGAATATTCCAGACGGTTCTGGATCATCGAAGAGACTTCCCGTTCCGGAACGTTCTAGAAACCGGAAACGGACTTTGAAGCTAGATACCTAAAACTTGGCATATATTACTCTTGAGTTATATATAGGAGAGAATAAAACTTTTGCACTTTGATTATTTCTATCTAAGTTGTAAAATATTGTTCGTAGAAAACATTTTAGATAAAATGTAGTCATAGACGTGAAATGTACCAAAAACTGGCAAAAATCATTGCTTTTGCGCTTACTGTCACATAGCTGATCTTGTAAGTAAGCCTAAATATGATACATAGATTGATCCGCATAGTAATCGAGCCGCAGTCAAACCTAATTGAAAATACATGTAATAAATCACTTAGGTGATATAAAAGATGAAAGAGAGAGAAAAATATTTAAATTGTGTAACATAGTGATCCAAAAATTAAAACATTCCTGTAGCGAAGCACGGGTATTTAGCTAGTAATTTAATAAGATATTCTTGTTTTTATATCCGCTAAAAATCCCATTAACGAGTTGATGGAAAAACTGTAACATTAAAGGCGACTTTGAACAAAATAAATCTAACAATTAGTCTTAACCTAATATTATGATATGTTTTTTGGCCCAGCAAAAGCTGGGCGTCCAAAAATTAGAGTTATAGGATTAAAAAATACCGTATTACATATTTATATAAAACAAACTTCCTTGCCTTTATTGCAAACTGTATGGATACAGCGAGAGTTTCTTCGCCGGTTTAAAACGCTTCGATTCACTTGTAATAAATTGAAACACCACCAACGTTTGTGAAATTAGTTTACCGTACGAATCGTTCAGTAATATTTTAATCAAACAGTACACTTGTTTATTAAAACATATTTTTTTGTAGACCGTTGTTCCAACCCGCTTACAATGTGTAGTGATATATTTGACCTGTAGGAAGTTATACATTTTTTGGTCAGCGACTTTTTGGCGGTTAGAAAGTTTTCGATAAAGAACTAAATTTAATTTTCTTAGGCAATACTTCTTTCAGTGGCGTTTCTTTATGACAGTTTGTTAAGGTTTAATGAGCGCGAGAACTGAACATAAACGGCGAAACTCAGCCGTCCGGCTTGCGCTCTGTTGAGTAAATACAGGGTGTTATAAAAAGGTTGGGCTGGCTATGCAAATTCAGATTTTACATGCAAAAATAAGTCGAAACTGTAGTATAAATTTTTTTCGATTTCGGCTTAGTTTAGCCGTAATCCGTCATTTTGTTTTTGTACAAAAACGCACTGTAACTCTGGAAATAGATAAGATTTCGAGTTCAAATTTGGAATAAGCATTTTATATGTTACGATTAACAAGTGTACCAAACCCAAAGAATTTATTTTTATAATTGTCAAAATGGCGGCCGTTACAAATTTTTAACGTGGAATATCTTGAAAACCGTTAACTTCACAAAAAATGCACAAGAGACAAAATACATAACGACAGACAAAATGTTTTTTTCGTAGTTTCAGTAGGTCTAAGGATAACCGAATTATCGACAAAAAACTAAAAACATAATTTCTTGGTAATTGTCTACAACAACCAAAATTAGCCTAAAACCATGTCTTTTTTTTAAACTTAAATTTTTTTTTATATTTTTGTAACGGGCTATTCAGATTCAGATTCTACATGCAAAAATAAGTCGAATATGTAGTATAACAATTACAAATTATAATTACAAAATATTACAAATTGAAAGACACCTTTTAGTATTCAACCCCTGTAGAGAACATTGAGCAGCTCAGAGAGCGGGTTGAAGATGGGTGCCAAAGGATAAGAGGGATGCCAGGGATTTTCGAACGGGTGAGGCAGTCGATGGGCCGACGACTGGAGCAGTGCGTGACAATCAACGGAGGACACATTGAGCAGCTCCTTTAATGGTGAAGTTCAGTCATTAACGTTTTGATGAATCTTCAAAAACCCATAACTATAAAATCTGTTTTAGTTTTTTCTTTTTAAATTGCTGTTTTAAAAACTGTACATAGTTAAATCATTAATTATAGTTGTAAACCAATGGTAACAATTAAGGTGTCTTTCAATTTGTAATAAAACATAAATTAAAATTGAACAATTTGGAGTTTTTCTAGTCCCTAATTTTAATGGAATTTTCCTTTGAAATTGTGAAATGGCCGCGATTTTGATATTTATTAACCAATTTTTGCAATTAAAGTGTCATTCGATTTGAACTAAAAAGGGCTTCAAATTTAGGGTCTAGCAAAATTTTGTTTTAGTAGTTGGTTTTCATGGAATTTGTCTTTAAACATCTTTAATGGCCGCCATTTTGAAATTTGATGAGTCTGATCCAAAATATTTTTGGAAAATGTTTATAGCCATAGATAGATTTAAAGTGTATACCGGGTACCAAGTTTCATAAAAAATATCTCCAAGAGCTTTTGAGTTATTAATTATTTTTTTAAAAATACAAAATGGCGGATTACGGCTAAACTAAGCCGAAATCGAAAAAATGTTATACTACATTTTCAACTTATTTTTGCATGTAGAATCTGAATCTGCATAGCCAGCCCAACCTTTTTGTAACACCCTGTATAGTAGGTTTCTGTTAACTTCTTATTTAATTTATTCATTCAGTAGTGAGTTGATGGTAAAACTTAATATTGAACTAAATCTTACAATTAGTACTAAGCTAATATGTTATTTTTGCCCAACAAAGCCTAGTTTAAAAAAATTAATGATTAAAAAAGTAAGATTTCAAAAAAATCTTTCTATAGTATATATACTGTATAGGTTGTTATACATTTTACGTAATAGCTGGTACCAACCCCTAAAAACAATAAATATAAATTTGTATTCTTTCCCTAAAGATAAAGAGCTGATATTTTGTACATTTAATGCTTACAAGATATATAAACAAAGTGAACCAGTTTTACTTTTTGTCATGTTCTTCTAAGGGGTGAAAATGTGATAACAACCCTTAAAAACAATACAAATTAATTTTTATTCTTTCCGTAAAGCTAGAGAACTGAAATGTTGTACATTTATTTCTTACAAGATACATATAAAAAGTAAACCAGTTTTACATTTCGTTACGTGCTGCTAGGAGTGAAAATGTAATAACAACCACTAAAAACAATAAATATAAATTTTTATACTTTCCTTAAAGCTAATAGAGAGCAGATATTTTTTATTTCGTAACTTAATGTCTTACAAGATACATATAAAAAGAAACCAATATTAAATTTGGTTACGTGATGCTAATGGGTGAAAATATGATAACATTCCCTTAAGACAAAACATATTGATTTTTGATTTTTTCCTTAAAGCTAGAGAGATGATATTTTTTACATTTACTTCTTACAAGATACATGTAAAAATAAAAACATTTCACATTGCATTACGTGCTGCTAGGGGTGAAAATGTGATAATAGCCCCTAAAAACATTAAATATACATTTTTATACTTTCCATAAAGCTAGAGAGCTCATATTTCGTAGCCTACATTTATTTCTTACAAATCACATATAAAAAGGAAATGAGTTTTATGTTTTGTTACGTGCTGATATAGGTTGTAAAAATGTGATAACAACCCCTAAAAACAATAAATATTTATTTTTATACTTTCCTTAAAGCTAGAGAGCTGAAATTTTGTACATTTATTTCTTACAAAATACATATGGAAAATAAACCAGTTTTACATTTTGTCACGTTCTGCCAAGGGGTGAAAATGTGATAACCCATAAAACAATTGATTGTTATACTTTCCTTAAAGCTAGAGAGCTGAAATTTTGTACTTTTATTTGTTACGAGATATGTATGAAAAATAAATCGTTATTCTTCTCATGAAGCTAAAGAGCTGTTGTTTGACACATTTGTTTCATAAGTGGTAAATTAGAAGATTAATGCACTAGCATTTGGATTACTTGCGTCTAAGGGTGAAAATTTAAAACATACCCGTAAAACAATAAATAATAATTTTTATACTTTTCTTTAACCTACAGAGCTAAAATTTATTACATTTATTTTTTACATGGTAGGCTTACTAATAAAATCAAACCAAACGCATTTTTGTTACCTGTGACTAAGTTACTTGATGTAAACCCCTATATTTAAAAATGTATTTCCATTATTATCCATAAAGTTTGATAGCTGGAATTTGGTCCATATTATTCATAAGTTATATTAAAAAAAGAAAAACCATTTGAATTTCGATTATTTGCATCTTAGGGATAAAATGGGACAATTTCGCCTTTATGTAGCCATTACTTTAGGTAAAATGTAGGCAGAAATATAACACTTTTAACACAGGTGGACTGGATGCGCTTCGAAACATGAATTTTAATCATTGCGTTCGTTTGCAAACTGATGGAAAACGCGATTGTTAGCGCTTACCGTCGCACAACCGATCGTGAATGAAAAATTGATTTTTGGGGAAAACATCGATAGATTTAGGAAACTCACTACGCAGCGGATTATTGTGCCAGGAAATTTAGATCTTTTGTCAGGTTTAAAACACAATTATTTTACCCGATATTCATTTACTTTTTATTTTTTGTGATCGAAGCGACGGTTACAAGCTCACAATCAATACATGTAAGCGTAGTTTTTCCAACTATAGCTCTGCAACCCACCGCCGTAACCTCATGGTATGGTAGCCTTCCATCCTTCATCCACGCAGAAAGTTTTGATTTGGAACTGCAAGAGGTTGGGTTAGGAGATGGGCTTAAAAAATGCGTATCACACCAACGGTCATCTTATGGGAAACCGAGGGAAGCAGCTAGGAATAGAGTGCCGAAGTTGCCGAGATTGACCAGAATGTTCCGGAATGTTAATAAACGCTTTGAAGTGAAACAATAGTTTATTCACCTTATTGAAGAACCTTCAAAAATACAAATCATCCTGACAACGTCCGGAAGCTCGCACGAGAGTGGAAGGACACATCCTAAGGCTGTCGTTCAAACTATGCCGTGTAAACTATAATCCTGGAGTAGAGTGTACGATGTTTTTCACACTTGCCCGACAAATATCGTGGTCGGGTTAACGATACCCGGCCGCCGCGCTATTGGTGTGGGATGCCGGTAGTCCCCACTGCATGGCATGACAGGCGGAGTCGGCGAAACAAACCGGTGAAGGAAGCTGGGGAAGGGACTGATGGCGGAGTACACATCTAGCCGGCACGTGCCCTTTGCGGTTTCTACGTTACTGTCCTGGTTTTGTAACTTCTACCATGATAACAATATAGTATAAAACACAAGAATCTTATAAGGACAGAATCCAAACAAGAAGTGCTTGGGTCGAGGTTTTTGAAGAGTCGATGGTTAAAGGATAAAGGAGTTAAAGGATGTGTCGCGGTGTTGTATGGAATCTTTGATTCTTACATGTAGATCATCAAAACTTTGTATACTCATCCTAAAGTAGGTAAACAAACTTGGCCCCATCATTTCTCAAATATTTGAAAAGCAAAAAGAACGCCCCTACCTTGCTACTTCTCACATTTTTTCCACCGACCCAGTACATCCTATTTTTCTCCGCTTCTTCAAACGTCTGTTCAGGATCATGCACGCTATTAAGTTATTGCGAACCATTAGTCAACCATGCAACGCGAAAATTAAAATGAGATCTTAACGAGTGTCAGCTCGACAGCCGGGTTTACAAATACACAAGCGACAGTGATGAGCCCGTCGCGCAATTCTCACTATGTAATGTTTTAAGATGACTGTTCTAAATTCAAAAGAAATGCCACGAGCGTTAGCTGAAGATATAGTATAACCAGTATGAGCTTAAAATCTATGAATGTATGATGTAAGTGTTGCTTAAGTTTTCTCTTGTATCTTCAAAACTACCACAAAGATTTTGAGAAACGCTTTTGAGACTTTCAGTGTACAAGTGGCCTAAACTCAAATCATAGTTGAAACCATTGAGTTTAAAACTTTTACAAAAACTACTATTTATTTTAAAGATTTTTGCGCATTATTAGCCTAAACAATTTATAATTTAAACTACGTGGTTTGATTTTCAAAACATAAACTATTTAAAATACCGACGTCAATTGTTAAAACAAATTATACATAAACACTGAAGTAACATTATACAAAAAATATCAAGCCGAAGACCAAGAAACTAGACATATCCCGTCTGCTAAGAAGCGTGCCAACCACCGTTTGCTTTACTTCCGCTCTCCTTAGTTCTAACCACAAATGTCAAAAGATAAGTGGCATCTAACCGAGTTTGAAAATGGGATCAGGAAAGTATCACGCTTCCTACAGGCTAACTAAGGTTTTCACTCGATAATATTAATAAATTTACAACTAATTAAATTACAAGTGAAAAAACATGGACCAAGACAGGGATTTGAACCCAGAACCTTTGCCTTTCCGTGGCAACACTCTACCAACTGAGCTTTCCTGATCCTCCAGATATAGATATTGTTTTCAATGTCGCAATGCGAGGTATTCAGTCTATTAATTCATAAACGCAGTAAAACCGTACAAGTGAGATAACATCGACCAATATCTGGAGGATCGGGATAGCTCAGTTGGTACAGTGTTGCCACGGAAAGGCAAAGGTCCTGGGTTCAAATCCCGGTCTTGGTCCACGTTTTTTCACTTGTTATTTAATTAATTTAACCCTTGCTGAGGAAGCGTGCAAGCAGGTAATTTATTACAAATTAAAAGTAATAATTTATAACTCCTTAATAATTCAATTTTTCTAGTAAGGCTCCTTCCACTTCAAAGTGTAAAATGTGCAAGTAAACATTAATAAATTAGCACCATCTAGCAGTGATTATATGTAACAAATTTGCTCTGTTTCTTAACCAACCTAAATTAGTTTACATCGAATTAGAGAGATGTACGTTTAGAGAATAGCGACAGGTAAAAAATGCCTCCATATCGTTCAACTCGTCACTTTTCCTTTTACTATTATATACTAAAACAAGAAAATATTTCAACCTGGAATATTTTCGTGTATTTACATTATTCCGAAAGTTAGAGTTGTCCCTTATATGAAACTTTTTTTAAACACCAAAATTAGTGAATTTTGAATACTGTTTTATAAAAAAAAACCTTTACGTAGGCTGTTGGTTTAGGATTATTTTAAGATCTCATATATCCATTTCTGTTGGCTAGGACTTGTCCACGCAGAGATAGGTGTTGAAAGTCGGGGTTGGGAGGGGTGAGAGGGGCTGGATGAAAATGTTCAAATGCAAACCCCAACCACTTGAAAGTTGTGAAGTGCTTACAGATTTGCTTACAGTTGCTTAAGGGTCTTCTCCAGTAAACGAGAAAGCAACCGGAAACGCAAGCGCTTCTCACTATATCCCTATCTATACTATACGCGCGATAACTTTTCACTTGGGATTTTTGGAGTTTAATGTGAAAATGGTATCGGCAACGTCGCACTGCTAAGACGAGCGGATGTGTCTTATCGCGCTGGCTCACAGGTGCACTTCCTGAGAAGGTTCTTTCAAAATTGCAAATTAACTTTTTTTTCTTCTGAGACATTTTTTAATATTTCTTATCAAAACATGTTTGGTCATACTTTACTGGTAATAAATATCTAAAATGTATTAAAATTCGACAATTATAAGTATTGTTTATAGTTGTATAATGTAATTGTTAACGGCAAACAATAATTCTACTCCCTTTCCCAATTGGTGCCCCCAGACTACCCTGTACAGTTTCATCAGTCCAACCTGTAGTTATCGTAGTGTTTTTATTAATCCATGTCTCGTCCAAAAATACAGTTTTATTCCAGTCAATATGTTTGGGAGCCCTTAAAAAACGATACCTTGCCAGTGCCACATCAGGTCTCTCAAGTAGTACCTTACGTTTGTTTATTTTCTTATGCTTAAATCCAATTTTCCTTAAAATGTTACGAAGGGAGGTATGTTTCCCCCCCCCCCAAAAAAACAATTCCTGGGATATAATAAAAAAAAAATATACAAACACTGTTCTTCCAACAATCTACAATCTACTGCGACCCCCCCAACATGAAAATTTCTGAAGCAACAGAACTCTAATTTTTACTTTTTACAATTATATATTTAATGCCAGCAGGTTAAAAACGACATTTTTGAAAGTTTATATTATTTTGAATTAATTATTTTTTTAATAGTATTCGTTTTATATTTCAATGTTATTTTTTCCGCAAAACGATCACAATATATTTAGTTTTACCCTTTTTCCAGTACTATTAGTTGTCTGATTACAAATATTTTTATATATTATTTCTTGTTAGAAAATTATCTTTAAGATGCATAGTCACAATTAACTTTTCATTAAGTTTTGAAGAAAAAGTGTAATTTTCACTAGGAGCCTAGTTGGTGAGTCATCGTCCAACCGGATACATGTGATAGGTGGGATGGAGTAGCGAGCCGCCCCGCAGCGTTGCCAAACTGTGCAAGTCCCAAGTGAAAAGTTATCGCGCGCGGGGTATAACCAGTGCAATTTCTTGCAGCTGAACGCTTTGACATTGCCTCATTTCAAACCATTTTATAAGTCTATCTTTTGTAATTGAGTGTTGAAAAAAACTGAATATTCTTTATAAAATTTCGGATCCGGCTTGCAAATTATTTTTCATTATTAATTTTTTATTGTGTTAGGAAAAAAATTCAAAATTTGTACTTACAAAATGTCAATTACATAACAACTCAAAAGCATTTTTAAAAAATGTAAAATGCAAAACAGATGCGTATTGTGACTGTGCTTAAAATGAGACCTTGCAAACAATTTTATGATAAAAAATAAACGAAATAAATGGTTTGAAATTTAACATTGCTCTTATGGGATACAAATCCAAGATGGCCACCACTACAGCAGACCCTTAAGGTGAAAAATGGTATCGGTCATATGAGACGGTCATTTGATCCTCGAATCTGGCATCTATTTGTTTGCAAGAGTGACACAAAAATGCAGTAAACCGTACAAGTAAGATCACACCGACCAATATCTGATGTGATCTGGGTAGCTCAGTTGGCAGAGCATTAGCACGGAGCGCTAAAGGTCCTGGGTTCAAATCCTGATCTGGGTCTATATTTTTCACTTGTATTTAATTAACGGTACCTGTAGACCATAGACCTAAAGTGCTTATGCAGACTACTCACGAATTGCATATATTTTACAAAATTACTTTTAGGAAATAGGGAAAATAAGTTTGAAATTCAAATAAGGTTCGGTTATCTGCATCCTGCAAAGAGAGGATATTCCGCCTAGGACTAATGAAGTGTCAACATACTGGCCAACATCAAAAGTAAACAAAATGGTGGTCTCATATTGTAGCCCAGTTAAATAAGACCTGGAGGTGGAAATAAATGTTGGAAAGCTGGAAATCATTTTGATCGCTTTATTTGACATCAAATTGAAGTATCCTAGGTTTGCACCACCCCCCGCTGCGAGTTTCAAAGGAGGGGTCCAAAAAACCCCAACATTTACGGCCTTTTTGTCAGTTCTTTGCTTTTAACTCCTAAAGTAAGCATCTTACAGAAAATTTTACTCTTTTATACATTAAAGAGAATTAAATTCTGCGTTAATTGGTTACCCACAAAGTTTAATTTGACTGAGAAATATTGTCAAAATCAATGGTCAAAAAATGATGATTTTTACCAACTTTGCTTAAAAAGTTACTATTAAGACTTTTAAACGTCCGTACCGTGGAATCGGCTGTTCTAAATGAAACGACATACTGAATGAAAGTTGTAGGACATTTAATTCTGCGTTCAGCAAGTACCTAACATTTCAAATTCGATAAAGTGTACAAATAGAAAATAAAATTTTTCGATCTGCAGTTATACGCGTAGCAGTCAGCAAAAAGGTACCTTCCAGTCACAAATCTACTCCCCACTAATTAAGTTTAGAAATTTGTATTCTTAATTAAAAACTCATCAGTAAAATTTATAATAATAATTTTTAAGAAAATTTTAGAAAAAACTAATTTAAATTAATGATACATTTAAATATATTGTCAATGAAATATCAAAACAGGAATGTATAAGTTTGGAAATTTTTTGATATGTATTAGTGCATTTTGTATTTGCAAATAATAATAAGAAATAATATTTATATACAATTAAGTCAAAAATTAAGTCATTAATAAAGCTTTTAAAGTGGAAGGTTCATAAAAAATTGCCCAATTAACTAAAAAAAAAAAAAAACTGCAGCTTGATGTAAAATTCAAAAGATGAGAAAGAGGATTTCAAACAAATATGCACTGTTTGGATTTGTATGAAAAATAATAACGCTCGTTTGTGTAATTCACAGAAAGTGTATTAAAAAGTCTACAATTAAAGGTTGAAAACTAAAACATGACTATAATGTAACATTTTAATCAAAAATTAATGAACAAGAACTTTCGGATTGACTTTTTGAAGACACCAGTATCTTCAAAACTAACTCGTGTCACAGGATTGTCAGCTTGTTACAGTAATTCGATTGTCCTTGATGATAATCTTACTATAGGCGAAATATTAACAAATGCGTAGACGCACATTATGCCATCATGTTACGCACCAAGAACAAACTCCGTGTTATCCACGCCAATCCAAGGCTGTTAGTATAATAGTTTATTACTATTTGGTATACACGTTTTTAAATAGTTACGTTTTATTCAAATATTTAATTACATCGTTTACTTGGATAGAAAAACTGATATTGTTAGGTTTTTGTATT
>JAGFPH010008809.1:29326-43442 GCA_018207615.1 Philaenus spumarius
TTCAGAAATAATGGAGAAGTAATAGGGTTAAGCAAATTTTAGCTACAATACTCTCAGAAATAAAGGGAAGTAATAGGGTTCTGATTTTAGCTACTGTTCTCTCAGAAATAAAGGGGAAGTAATATGTATATTAGCAAATTTTAGCTACAGTACTCTCAGAAATAAAGGGAAAGTAATAGGGTTCAAATTTTAGCTACTGTACTCTCAGAAATAAAGAGGAAGTAATAGGTATTTAAACAAATTTTAGCTGCAGTACTCTCAGAAATAAACGGGAAGTAATAGGGTTTTCAGCAAATTTTAGCTTCAGTACTCTCAGAAATAATAGGGTTTTTGGCAAATTTAAGCTGCAAAACTTCTGTTAAAAGAGGAGAAGTAATTTTTTATGCAAATTTTAGCTACAGTACTCTCAGAAATAAAGGGAAAGTAATAGGGTTCAGATTTTAACTACTGTAATCTCAGAAATAAAGGGGAAGTAATAGGTATTTAAGCAAATTTTAGCTATAGTACTCTCAGAAATAAAGGGAAAGTAATAGGGTTCAAATTTTAGCTACTGTACTCTCAGAAATAAAGGAGAAGTAATAGGTATTTAAGCAAATTTTAGCTGCAGTACTCTCAGAAATAAACGGGAAGTAATAGGGTTTTCAGTAAATTTTAGCTACAGTACTCTCAGAAATAATAGGGTTTTTGGCAAATTTAACCTGCAATACTTTTGGAAAAAGAGGAGAAATAATTTGTTTTTAAGCAAATTGTATCTGCAGTACAACAGTTGGGAAATAAAGCGGAAGCAATAGGTTTTAAAGCTGGAAATGGTTTTAATCTACGTATTCTACCTACAATAAGAACAATTTAAGTTTGCCGATTTCTGTGCTGAGCTTTAAGCGGTCTTCTTCTTCTTCTTCTTCTAGTGGGCGGTCCAGAACCTTATGCACGTCAGCCTCTAGGGCTTATTGCGCTCCCACAAAGGATGATGGTCCCTCAGTTCCTCCTGTCCAGATTCAAAAGCCCATTGAACTTTAGAATCTGTTTGGCAAGGTTCTCCTGTGGTATGTTTTGTCCTTTGTGCAGTTTGCCAAAGGTTTCATAGCTCACCTGTTCGAGTCTCTCACACTCATATATTAGGTGTTCCGCAGTTTCCTCCTGCAAGCCACATATCCTGCATGTAGGGTTTCCAATGAAGATTCCCATGTTCTTCATGTGTTTACGAAGGTGACCATGCCCTGTGATTAGAGCGACCACCTCCCTTACCTTGCACCTGCTCAGTGACAGGATGTCCGATGCAATCTGTCTAGATGGACCTAGAAGTGCGAGTTTGCTCATCCGCAATCCAGGGATGCCTCGCCACCTTCTTCCATGCTCTAGCTCTGCCCAGTCCGCCACAGCTTTTATAGCTGTTGCCTTGGATATACCACAGAACGGTTGTGGTCCCATGAATTCAGATGCTGCTGCCTTGTTCGCCAGCTGGTCTGCACATTCGTTTCCATCTACTCCAACATGTCCTGGCACCCAACATAGTGTGACTTTGTTGAGGCCCGCCAGCTGTTTTGTGGATTCGGCACATTCCCAGACTAGTTTTGACCTGTACTCGTTTGAGCTCAGGGCTTTTAAAGCTGCCTGGCTGTCTGTGTATATGCAGATTTCTTTATTCGAATGTCCTAGCTTGAGATTTTCTCTGACACATTCCAATAGAGCCGTGATTTCTGTTTGGAATACAGTTGGATGTTCCCCCATTGGCAGCACACATTCCTGCCTTGGGTTCCCACCACATATCCCTGCACCTGAGCTCTCCCTTGTTTTGGAGCCGTCAGTGTACCATTCCAGCTCACACCTAGGGAGGGGTCTCCTTCCTTCTGACCATTCCTCGCGGTTTGGTATTACCACTCGGAAGGGCTTTGAGAAGGAGTATTTTATTTTCATATGGTCTGAGATCATATCAAGAGTCTGATCTCCTACCGCCAATGTTGTAATTCTAGAATGTCCCATATTTCGTGGGCATTGTTTCCAGAGTTCCTCACATTGAAGACGGTGAGCACTCTTCCTTGCTGCTACCTTTATAAAGAGGTCCAGCGGTAGAAGGTTAAGGCAGCAGTCCAGGGCAGCACTAGGAGCGCTGCTAATCGCTCCTGTGATAGCAAGGCAGGCAATGCGTTGAACCCTTGCCAACCTCGCCATCGCACCCTGAACCTCTGTTCTTGTCCACCATACAATAGCGCCATACGTCATGGCCGGTCTCACCACAGAAGTATACAGCCAATGCATCAGCTTAGGCTTCAACCCCCATGTCCGACCCACCATGCGCCTGCTCGCCATTAGTGTCCACTTACCTCTATCGATTACACGATTGAGTTGTGCACAGAAATTAAGCCTCTGGTCTAGGATTATACCTAGATACTTTACCTCTGATGCTATGGTGATCCCACTGCCACGAAGGATTAGGGGCCCAAAGCTCTCCAGTCTCCTTCTTCGGGTAAATGGGATAAGTAGAGTCTTACCCGGGCTGACGCTTAGTAATGTTTCCCCGCACCATCTTTCTACAGTCCGAAGCGCCCCCCCTCCCCCGAGCAGCTCCGCCACAGTTGGTACAAACTTACCAACCACTAATATAACAACATCGTCTGCATATGCTTGCGCATACACACCACCACTGTTGAGTTCTCCAAGAAGATCGTCCACCACTAGGTTCCACAGAAGGGGCGAGAGTACGCCCCCCTGCGGACATCCCCTGGTCACTCTTACCTCCACAGTTTCATCATACAGAGAGGACTCTACGACCCTGCACTTCAGCATGGTTCCGATCCATCTGCAAAGCAGATCCTCGACCCCATGCCTACTGGCAGCGTCAACTATCGACTCTGTTTTGGTGTTATCAAAGGCCCCTTCGATGTCCAGGAAGGCACCAAATGCTACTTCCTTGCACTCCAGGGCTCTTTCAATTCTGCCCACCAAATGGTGCAGTGCGGACTCGCAGGATTTACCTGGCATGTAAGCGTGCTGATTTGTGTGTATAGGGCGCCCCATGAGCGCTCCATCACATATGTACCTATGTATTACCTTTTCTAGTACCTTCAGCAGAGTAGATGTTAAGCTTATTGGTCGAAACGCCTTAGGATTGGTATAGTCAACCTTGCCTGGTTTCGGTATAAACACGACCCTGGTCTTCCTCCAGGATCGTGGAATGTGTCCAGTGGCAATACTGGCCCTATATAGCCTGCATAGCACTGTCCACAGATTGTCTACATTTTTCTGGAGGCAGACGGGTCTGATCCCATCACCACCAGGAGCTTTATATGGATCGAATGTCCCCACGGCCCATTCGATCCTACTACATGTTACTATCTGACTGGCCAGTTTCCAGTCAGCTGTTTTAGCAGTGGGTCCTCCATCATTACAATTGTAAGATGTTCCCCCACCGCCTTGTGTTACCGTACACCCCGGAAAATGTGCCATCAGGAGTTCCTCGAGCACTTCTCCAGGCTCCACAGCAAGTTTCCCAGTGGTCTTTATGATATTGCCCACCGGTGATACTGGGTCTTTAGCCAAGAGTTTGTGTATCCTGGATGCTTCCCGCACACCCTCCAACTCCGCGCAGAACCTCATCCAGGAGTCCCTCTTAGCTTTCCTTATCATCCTGCTATACTGAGCAACAGGTCGTGATAAGTAACCCAGTTCCCTTGGATCTTAGCGATCTTAAAGAGTGCTCTCACCCTCTTCCTCATAACTGACAGCTCATGGGTCCACCACCCAGCTCCCACGTTCCTCACACGTGTCAAAGGACAGTGCTTCTCGTAGGAGCCCATGATGGCCCCACTGAGCTCATCAGACACGCGCTCCAGTTCATCTACATCCTGGATCTTACCTGTCATGAGTCTTGTTTTCACCCCAAGATCATGTTCATAGGATTCCCAGTCCGTCCTTCTCGGATTCCTATACGTCTGGCATTGTAGTTTCAGTTCACCTATCCTGAAACAAATATGCTTATGATCTGACAAAGATGGCTCCGACGATACATGCCAATCATGTATCCTCTTCGCCATCCTTGCAGTACTTAGAGTAAGATCGATAACCTCACTCCTTACTTTGGTTACAAAAGTTGGTTCATTACCTTTATTAATTATTTCTAAATTATTGGAGATAATGTAATCTAATAGTAACTCACCCATCCTATTAGTGTCTGTGCTCCCCCACACCATGTTGTGTGCGTTGGCGTCACATCCCAGGATGAGGTCCGACCCTCTCCTGTCAGCGTATTCCACAAGGTCCTGAATCCCTGTCGGCAGCTGTCCTCTGCCATCATCGTACGGAAGGTAAATTGATGATAGCAGTAGAGTTTTTCCAAGTTCAGCCATGACGAGTCTTACCACGGTCATGTCTCTGGAACAATATTCTAGAACAGGTACATACATTAGTCTCTTATTTACTAATATGCATGTTCTAGGACCATTATCACATTTAGCATACACTAACCTGCCTCCTGTGTTTCCTAATCCTGATACTTTGCCCTGTCTAATCCAAGGCTCCTGTATCAGGACAGCATCCAGGTTCCCTGTAGCAAACCTCCTGCACAGCACCGCAGTTGCAGCCTTGCTATGCTGAAGGTTTATCTGCAGGACTCTTCCCTTCATCATCTAGATTTTCCTTAAGGACTCTCAGATGCACCTGCTCCAGGCCCAGGTACACCTTCCATCCCCTTGTCTTCAGCGTTCTGGCTGACAGCTCATCAATGACAAGAATGAGAATCTGATAACTCTCTTCCTTCTTGCCACCCACCATCCTCCAGTCCTCAACAACCAGGTTTTTGTTTTGCCTGCCCAACATCTTAAGAAGGGCAGCCGGCTCTTTCTTAGCCAAACACTTAGAAGTCCTCAGAAGAACCTTGGTGGTCCGCAGGAGGTCTTTATACCATCCTACCCTCACCGCGGTTCCGCCTTCCCCTCCAGTGTTCAACTTAGGAGCCGTCTTCTTTAACCACTCTGTTGTCTCTGCATTGTGGCAGGTAATAACTAGTGCCCCTCTTTCTCCATAGGTCTTTTGAAATTGGAGAGTTGTCTCGCCGTCGGCCAGACTAATCTCCTCAATCAAAGCCTCTTGAAGGGCCTCTAGTTGCTCTTCCGTGAGTCTTACCTCCGGATAGGCTAATGGGACTATGACCATCTTTTCTCCTACAAGCTGGTCTCTATAGGCGGTCTTATTCACACCTTCCCCGCTTGTTTTCTCAGGACAGGCCGAAGGGTATCCCTCCCCCTGTCTCTGCTTCTTCTTAGAAGGTGCCAACTTTTCTGCAGACGATGTGCTCGCCGAAAGGTTCCTCTTATGCTCCCCCTCGGTTAACCCCATCCGCTTCTTGCCGACCACCTCTTTCCATTCGGCCTTGGGCAACCAAACACCCTTAGCCTCACGTGTTTCTTTCCGGGTCTTCCTCTTGGGTTTCCCGTCCTTATTACTGCCTACCTCAGTGTCGGGCAGTAACCCAACACCTTCCAGCAGTTTATCTTCCTCACCGAGATCCATGATCTTCTCGGTGTGGCTGTTTTCATCAGCAGTAACATTTAGGGTCTGACCCCCCAACATCACCGCTTGATGTACCAGTTCAAGGTCTTGTTCCGTGAACTGGCGAACAGGAAAGCCGTCTGCTTTCCTCACCTCCTCTTCTCTTTCCATCCTCTCCTCTTCCCATCCTCTCCTCTTCCTCCATCCGCGACAGTTGGCCTCCCCCAGAATCCGAGAGGCTTGCCTCCGAAGAGGGTGGACTAGCCGGGCTCTTGCCCAACGTACCACCTGGGGACAAATTGTTGATTCCGCTCATCGCTCATGTGGAACAGTAGATAGATTATTCATCCTTGGTTTATTCTCGGAGTTCCTTCTCCTAGCCTTTGGGTTTCCACACCCTCGTGTGCAAGGCAGCACGTTGTTGGTTCTTCCGCCTTCTCCACCGTTGGGACCTGGGTCCTCATCCGCCTTCGAAGCCGTTGACCTGTTTTCACCATGTAACCCTAGGCAGGGGCCCTTACATGGTGCTACCATCCGGAGCCAGATGGACCAAGGTTTTTTTGAGAGGTGTTACTCCCCTATCACTCCTCCTTCCAACATCACTTAGTAATGTGGCCCCGGGCTTGTGACCGGCGTAGCGGAGTTAAAAGGCTTTAAGCGGTACTTTCGAAAGTCAGAGAAATTTTCAGAATGTTTCTAGTTTATTTAAAATAACTCCAAAACTATCCACTTTATCGAAAAACATGTATTATTTAAGTTGCATTATATTCTGCGTCAAATGACTACCATAACACAAAAACTCAATAAAGGTGTATATCCAAAATGGATAGTCAAATAGTGCCTGATGTGTAATTTCATAGCAGCCTTACTATTAATCCTAAAATGTAGAGAATAATATAGTTGTAGATAGTTTAACTTGCTGTCTAACTACCTCAGTTTATCCCATAGTTTTTTAAAACTGCTAAAGTCATTCCTACTTATAAATCCGACAATAAAGAAAATATAAGTAAATATAGACCAATCTCACTGCTCAATGTGTGTTCCAAAATTCTTGATAAGTTGGTTAAAGAGCAGTTATCAAACTACTTAGAAAGAAATAATATCTTGTGTGGACAGCAGTACGGATTCAGGAGTGGAAAAAATATTTCCGATGCATTGTTTGATCTGACGAATGTGCTTAATCAGTCTTTGACGGCTAAAAACAGGGTATTGGTGGCATTTCTTGATTTGGCTAAAGCTTTTGATTCCATTCATAGGTCAAAATTACTTAATAAAATGAGCTCTATTAATTGGTATAAAAGGGAATGCGCTAAAGCGGTTCAGGAATTACTTATAACTCGTCAGGTTTCATGTGAGCTGTCACCAGCGCGTGAGGGGAGGTACAAGGTTGTAGTTTGAGGCAGCGTGGGGACTGACAGACATTGTAGGGGAAGCAGGAGCCTAAAGCCCCGTCCACACTTGCAGACTTATCTGCGGAAACATTGTCGGCCGACTGTCTCTCCGGTGTTTTCTCTTGTCTCCGGAGACTGTCTGTGTGTTTCTGGAGAAAAAGACAATGTTTTCTGTTTTCCAAACGAACGGGAAACACGCAGACTGTCGGCCGACTATCAAAATACTTATACTGTAAAATGATATTTGGTACATTTTATACTTTTGTAAAGAACATAACATAGCAATTTTGTTATTCTTACTATACCAATAAAATTGTGAGAGTAAGTAGCCTAATACGTATTTTTACCCCTTTACTTTTTATTTGAAATTTTAACAATAGCATATTTCAATATTAGTCTCTAAAGTGACCTTTTTCATATTACAGAACATATATTAATATTTAATTTTTAGTGAAAAACTATTGTTTGAACAATATCACTAACAAAATATTGCGTTTGTTTATACATAAAGAGAGATTTAAAAAAATAATAATAACAATACGCTAATTCTCACATACATACGTTTAATGACCAAACGCGTTTCAACGACAAAGTCGTCATCCTCAGTGATACATGAGCTACAACTAAAAACGTATAATTAGTTTAGCCTAGGACTAAGCTACAGCTACATATTATATCCCTCTACAAGAGTGGGCATGGTCTTAGCGTATAAACAACCAATAGGATTATCGTAACAACAGAAAGTGAAATCCCACAGTCAATATTACAGTCTTTAAACGTATGTGTGTGAGAATTAGTGTATTGTAATTATTATTTAATAATAAATCAGCCACATGATTTAGAAAGATAAAGCACGCACAAGCTAAAACCAAGTCCTTTTCAGTCACCATGTCGTCAAACACTGGCTTTCTAGTGTGGACGCAAAACAAGACGGAGACTCGAATCACAAACTGTGTCGGCCGACAGTCTGCAAACAGTCGGCAGACAGTCGGCCGACAGTCGGCCGATTGTTTGCATACACAGTCTGCAAGTGTGGGCGAGGCTTAACAACACACGAAACAGATCGAGACCACCTTATTGACGCCTAGACCCACTGCGCATCCAAACTCCACAGCTCACATGAAACCTTTCCACTTATAAACCATAGAAATCAAGTAGTGTCTATTTGCGGCGTTACTAGTGAACCGTGTCCGGTGGATTTTGGAGTAGTACAGGGTAGTACATTAGCGCCTATTTTGTTCCTTATATACATATGCAGCTCTAAAGTAAGCTGCAGGGGAACTTATTTCCATTTGCTGACGATGCATCTATTTTGTTCAAAGGGAAATCCTGGAATGAAGTTTATTCCCAGGCTACTTGCGATTTGTCTGCTTTCAAACGTCGGTTTGATCATAATGCACTAACTCTTAATGTCCGCAAAACAAAGTATATGACGTTTTCAATTAGGGAGAACAATTGGGAACATATTAATAGAGAATTGGTATAGCAATCGTGCGGTGACGTAATCAGTAATCATAGCGGCTGTGATCGGCTCGAAAGAGTCGACAAATATAAATATCTTGGAGTTATGTTTGACCATCAATTAAAGTGGAATGAACATATCTCTTTTATTAATGGTAAAGCTCGTAAGTTGACATATGTGTTTAGACAGTTTGCTAGCATTTTGAATAAAGGCGAGTTGAAACAAGCGTACTACGCGTATGTGCAATCCATTTTGCAGTTTGGTATTATCGCATGGGGAGTTGCCTGTAAAACTCATATTGAACGCATACTAGTTACGAAAAAAGCTGTCCTAAAAGCAATGATGAATAAGTCTCGAATTTATCCAACTGAAATGCTCTTTAAAAAATATTCAAGTGTTAGATGTAAGACAACTTTACATTAAATCTATTCTATTGTATCTATTTAAGAATAAAAGTAATTTATTTGCAACTATTAGGCATGCGTACAGCACGAGAAATGCTGTAAGATTCGGGATTGTTACATCTCGTTTATGTAATAAAAGATCAGAACTAAGCGCGCAATATGTGGCTCAGGTGTTGTATCGGAATGTACCGCTGCAATCGAGAGACACGGAATCGCTTCAATTCAATTTCAATTTCAATTTCAATTTATTTCCTCAAATAATCAAATAGAACATAAATTACATATATATATATTATGAAGGAACAAAAAATGCCCACATGGGCCTAAGCCTGTGAGTGAGCACGAGTCGCTATGCACACAATGAGAATAAGAGACAAGAGTAAATAAAAATAACAGGATTCCATTAAACATTATCATGTCGAGCTGAGACAATCTACTAACGAAACTAAACTACTACCTATTATTAGGTTTCCAAATAAATTTGTCCCTGCAAAACTAACATAAACAAGATGTTATCATTTATATTGAAGCGTAATACAAGTTGGACCTTAGACCAGTAGTTCAGTCGGTACATATCAGACAATGAGGGAACGATATGATTCATATCTATCTGTAAGTAGATAAGATAACCTGCTCGGCAGCATCCCTTCCCAATTCAAACAGCCATCCATTAATAAGCCTTTTAAAATTAAATAACTTATAATTTTTAAACAGACGTAGCTTGCCCGGAAGATTTTGATACAAAACTTGTGCTATGTAATGAGAGTTAGTGACAGAAAACGTTTTTATTAGCTTATTAGACCTTATCCTAAAGAAATTTGAAGAACGCGTTAAATGTTCGTGATCAACTTTATCGAAAATGTTATTATAATTTTGAAATATATAAATGGCCAGGGTTCTTACAAACAATTGCCTTACACTCAGCACTTTAAAAGTATCAAAGACAGCGTTTGAGGAAAAACTTCGGCTCTTTTTTAAAGCCGTTTTTTATATTGCTTTTTGAATTACATTAAGTGGCTCAAGAATCGAACCGAAAGCCCCGCCCCAAGCTATTATCCCCCCCATAAGTAAAGACTGGCAATACGCGTAGTACGCGAGTTTTAATTCATGGAAATTTAGAATGTCACTAAGTTGCCTGAAAACATAAATTAATTTTCTAATTTTTTCTTTTAAAAACATAATTTGTTCAGTCCATTTCATTCTCTTATCTAATAATACCCCTAAATATTTATAGGACTCGACCCTTTCTATGTATCCACATAAACATGTATTATTAATGTAATCACCACATGTGTGCAGTTTTAAGCTATTATTTTTGAAATCTGTATTTTCCCTTAAACATAGACACATTAGATTAGATTAGATTATATTGGGGTGGATTCCTCCTTTGAGAAGGCCTCCTTGCACGTCAACCTTTGGTTTATTGTGCCCCCTATGTACCGCGCCTAGCACGTTAGAAGCCTGTATCCCTTGTGAGGTCCAGGATTTTCTCCACCAAGTATGTGTCTTCTTCGTCTCCTGGTTGCTGGATTCCAAAGAGCCTCCTCCTCCTACGCTCCAGGATTTCGCACTCAAATATGACGTGGCTTGCTGACTCTTCTGCCTGATTACAAAGCCGACAGCGTTGGTCGCCTTCAAGGATTCCCACTGTTGCTAAGTGTTTCCTGAACTGGCCATGTCCAGTAATGAGTTCTACAACTCTTTTGAGTTGTGGTCGGTTTAACTTGATTAGGGATTTAGTCAGCTTGGCGTTTGGTCCCTTGATCAGTCGTTTACTCTGAATGTGCCCAGGTAATCTACACCATCTCTGGCGCTGCTCTTCCCTGGCCCAGTTTTTTACTGCGCTCTTTGCCATGCTACGGCTAATGCAGCACATTGGTTCTGGCCCCGTGAATGGTGTAGATGCTCCTTTCTTTGCAAGAGCATCCGCCATCTCATTTCCTGGAATGCCACGATGTCCTGGCACCCATCTCAATTCCACCATGTTTAATGTGGAGAGTCTGACTAGTGTTGAGAGGCACTCCTTCACCAGTTTGGATGTGACTTGTACTGAGTCCAGCGCTTTAAGTGCTGCTTGACTGTCAGAAAGTATTAGGATATGTCTGTTCCTGTATCCATTCGACAATCCTAAGTGAGCGCAAGCAGTAATTGCTAAGATTTCTGCTTGGAAGACTGTGCAGAACGTCCCAAGACTTGCACTAATGTTAGTCCTTGGTGAAGCGCTGTATACGCCATAGCCAGAATTGCTGCCCATCAAAGACCCGTCTGTGTACCAGACTAGAGTTCCTGTAGCAGATCCCGGTTTGATGTTTCCTTCCCAGTCTTCTCGGGTTCCGAGGGTTACTGTAAAGGGTCTATAAAAAACGTACTCGGTATGCATTGCGTCAGTCACCATGTCTAACACCGAGTTTTTAAGTACAGTGTTCACAATGTCGGAATGTCCTGCTCCTGGCATGCCCCTCCGCCATTCGTTCACACTTATTAGTCTGTATGCCGACTTCCTTGCCTCCGACATTATGTGAATGTCTAGGGGCGGAAGTCCAAGGAGCACCTCCAAAGCTGCTGTAGGGCTACTTCTGAAAGCTACAGTTATACATAAGCATGCAAGTCGTTGTAGACCAGTTAGCTTGATACCAGCAGCAGTTTGGCATGATTTCTTCCACCAAACCACCGCTCCATATGTAATTTGGGGTCTAATCACAGATTCATACAGCCAAAGAGCCATATGAGGTTTGAGACCCCAGGTAGTTCCAATAAAGCGTCTGGTTGCCAGTAGCGCCCATTTTGCCTTAAGAATCAGATTGTCCAGGTGTGCATTCCATGTCAGCTTTTGATCAAGAATTACTCCAAGATACTTTACTGACGCGGAAATATTCAACCGGATGTTGTCCATGGATATCCTCTCCAGGGCTGTTAAGTTCCTTTTCCTTGTAAAGGGAACTATAGTGGTTTTGTTGGGATTGACGTTGAGGCCTTCCCTTGTACACCATGTTTTAACACATCTCAGATTTCTGTTTATGATATCTGAGACAGTGTCATCATTTTTACCAATAACCAAGATTGCTATGTCATCTGCATAGCCTTGGATGTATGTTCCTGACTGGCTAATTTCTGTAATGAGACCATCGACCACCAAGCTCCACAGCAGAGGTGAAAGAACTCCTCCCTGTGGACACCCTCTTGTAGCCGTGACCTCAATCAATTCACCAAGTAGGGAGCTTTGTATGCGCCTGCTTCGAAGCATTGAGTGCACCCACCTTGTTATGGCCGGGTCCACATCTCGCTCTTGCAGTTTCCGCACTATTGAATCAAACGAAGTATTATCGAATGCGCCTTCTATATCCAAGAAAGCGCACAGGGCTATTTCCTTCCTTGCCAGGGTATCCTCGATTCTGCCCACCAGACTGTGTAGAGCAGTTTCACAGGATTTTCCCGGTTGGTAGGCGTGTTGATTTCGATGAAGAGGTACCTCAGAGAGCACCCCTTTTCTCAAGTATCTTTCCACTAGCCTCTCCACTGTTTTTAAGAGAAACGAGGATAAGCTGATAGGTCGATAAGCTTTGGCATCAGAATAATTTGTTCTGCCGCGCTTAGGAATGAATGTTACTCTGCTAGCTCTCCACGCCTTTGGAATGTAGCCATAGGCTACACTGGCTCTAGATAGCTTGCAGATCCATTGAATCAGGGAGTCTGGTCCTTCCTGCAATAATGCCGGATAGATTCCGTCTCCGCCAGGTGATTTAAATGGGCTGAATTTGTTTATCGCCCATTTTAGTTTAGAAATAGTGACAATGCTTCTGGCCAGTTTCCAATCAGCCCGAGATGCCCTCGGCCAAGAACTATCCCCAGCTTGACTCCGACTACCGTCTGCAGTGTCACTATTTATGCATCCAGGGAAGTGAGTTTCAAGTAGTACCTTGAGCGTCTCTTCCGCTGTTTTAGTGTAACCTCCTGTCAGCTTCCTTAAGGTGCCCACAGGATTATGAGGTTTTGAAGCCATTACTTGTTGCAGTCTAGCTGCCTCCTTTTGGCTATTCACTTTGTTGGTGAATGCCTTCCAGGAATCAAGTTTGGCTTGCCTGATAGCTTTGCTGTATGATGTGAGAGCTAGATGGTACTCCCTCCAATCACCGCTCCGCTTGGAGGCGTTAAACAGCCTTCTTAATTGTTTCCTTTTGCGACCAAGGTCCGGAGACCACCATCTGGTATTAGATCTACCAGTTTTAAATCGCAGAGGGCAGTTATCCAGATAGCAGTCCATTATGGCCTCCTGAAGTGAGGAGGCCACTCGGTCCACGTCTGGAAAGGTTGCAATCGCCCCCGTCATGGAGCCGAGTACCGCCGACAGCTGATCCGAATAGGACCCCCAGTCGGTAGCCCTCGGATCCCTGAAAAGTGCTTTTGTGTTGTGTGTTTCTAGTTGAAACATTATGTACTTGTGATCTGACAGGGAGGCTTCTGTTGATACGTGCCAGTCCCTAATCAGATTTGCTGTATTTTCTGTACAAAAGGTAATGTCTATGACCTCACTCCTGATTTTATTGGAGAAGGTCGGTGTATCGCCTACATTAACAATTTGTAAGTTATTAGACAAGAGAAAATCTAGTAATGACTCACCTCTTGTATTGGTGTCAGTGCTGCCCCATCCTAGATGGTGATGCGCGTTGGCGTCGCACCCCACCAGAAGCTGCTGCCTTCTGACAGTTGAAGCCTCCACCAGGAGTTCCAGGTCTCTAGATGGAGGAGGTGTACTGGCATCGTATGGCAGGTAAGCGGAGCTCAAAATTAGGCCCTGTTTGTCCTTCCCATTCTGCCAGTGGATTATCACTGTAGTGGTGTCTCTGGAACAAAAATCGATTAAAGGCAAGCATTGTACTCCCGACCTTGCAAGAATGCAGGTTCGGTTGTTGTTAATCGAGTTACAAAAAATAAGCTTACCTTCGGCATCTCCCAGTCCTGCGATCCGACCTCGATGGAGCCAAGGCTCCTGGATCAGCGCCAGGTCGATGTGTTTTTGCCGGAATGTTTGGCAGAAGGAGGCCGAAGCCGCCTTACTGTGGTGAAGGTTTATCTGCAGGACTTTCAGCATTGTCTCTTCCTGACAACAAGACAAGAGAGACTTGCCACAGTCCTACATGCGCCTTGCATCCTGCTGCCTTGATGGCTGCAAGAGACGAGTCGTCAACCAGGAAGACAAAGGTGCGGCCTTTGGGGTCCTCCTTTGTCGCCAAGGTCTTCCAGTCTTTGACCCCGAAGCTCGGGTTTTGCTTGTCAAGCATATCCCGGATCCTTTCTGGAGTCCCTGCCAGCTTGACAGGTGCTCTGAGGAACACCTTGGTAGCCCGCAGGATATCCTTTCGGTCACCAACGATAAG
>JAGFPH010008810.1:4660-18254 GCA_018207615.1 Philaenus spumarius
AACAGCTCAGTAAGGGAAATAGTAGCTGCTTACATTACCTACACGTTGACGGAGGGTACTTGCTTCACAAGGTAATATGGCAACGGAACAGCTCAGAAAGGGAAACAGTAGCTGCTTGTGCCTACATTAACTATACGTTCATCCAATTCATTAAAAAATGTGTCAGTTGTATTCGGAAGAGCTTCTCAGAAGAGGGGGCTGCTGGGTGCACAAAAACAGCAGAGCGGCTATGCAAAAACTGATCAATGTGCCCCATGAAAAGTTATTACCAACCCAAAAACAAACACCATTTGATCAACTTAATGTGTCCTTTACTTCATATCTGTACATTGTGGTATGTACTTCTGTCGCATGAGTCAGCTAACGTCCAGCCATCACTTCACGATCAACATTTAAAGACCCAGGTACCACAAACTATCAAATCATTTTTATACGACTTTGATATAAATTTATACGATATTATTAATTGTACTTGATTTCATTTTGCATTATATAAACCAATTTTCAATTAGTTATGTGTTTCTTATAATTTACAAAATTCCTGCTCCATTTCTTGAAAAATCATATTTTCTTCATTTTTAGTATTTTCCCACACTAAGGGAACCGCAAGGGAATTGTTGGTCCGACAGGGTTCCGCTTGTGATTAAATTAAAGCTAAAAGAACTGTTCTAGAACTTCATCTCTATGACTTTCGTCGTAGGATGAGTATTTTAGCCGATATTCTTCTCGGCAGACGTATATAACTACAGTTTCGAATTTTTTGTAAAAACCAGCAACTATTGAAGTGCGGTGCCTCGAGTCTTATTAGACCTATGGAGCTGGGATGGCGCTCAAATTGTGTATAGGCCTACTTTAAAAGTGTACATGATGACCTTTTTCCCGAAGGAAGCATCTTTTGGTAGTTATAATCAAAAAACTGAAACATTCCGAAAATTGTTGAGGTTTTTTGAGCACCATGCAGTTAGTAAGGTCTTTTGAAGCTGCAAACTTTATTTTACACTATTGGTATCTATCCTAACAACATAAAAAAAATCAGGACGGTGACATTTTTTGCGACCTACAATGTTTTAAATGACTGGCATTCACTTTTAATCTTAATTACTTTAAAGTATGATATTTGTATAGAACAATGATTTTATAGAACCTGGATGAGCAATCTTATGTACAAACAATCAAAGTTTATAAGATAATAATAATATAATATTTGCAATTAGTAAAGCTAAAATATAATTTAATATAACTTATGAACGAACATTGTTTATTGCCGTTATAAATAAACGATATAGATGCATCTAAATGATATAATATGCGAATTTCATTACTTTGTACTATTTTCGAAGTTTCTTAGTGTAACCACTCACTAACAGTTTATCTGCAGTCAACAGAATGCGAGCCTAACTGAAGATTTTCAACTGTCACAGGCCACACTCTGGTCAGTTCTAATGACAGAATTCATCTGCAGACAATGAACTCGCAGTTTAATAACTGCAGGCCAACTGTACACTCACCATACAATAACAGTTCTGTGGACAGTTGAGATCAAAGTTTATTGATACCTGTTTCTGGTAAATAAATCGCGTACCTTAGATAAAAAGTGAAATAAAGGTAGTTATGTATGCAAACAAGAAAAATGTTGCAGCTTTATTAATATTACTTACTAGAGAAGAAAGAAATGCTACTTGGCAAAAGATTGGCTACTTAAACTATAATATTAAAATTTTTAAGTGTATTTATTTTAGTATCAGAAAATAATTATATCATAATTTTATAAATTTTATATTAACATAATTTGTTTATTGTGCTAACAGAAAAATAGGATTATCTTTTTTTAAAGAAAAAAACTGATAAAATCAGATAAAGCATACACTATCATTTTTAAGGGCCTTATTGAGTGACTATGTAGTGAATTGCTGGTTGAGGTTGAACATAATAATTGTACTGTGTCATCAAACTTGAAGGTATATTGGTAGCATTAAATTGAATTGTATTTACTTTGATTTTTGCTTTCCATAAAGAAGGATTTTGCCGGTAAATGTCTTTAAATTCCATAAAAAAGGTTACAGATTTATCAATCATTTCTATGAAATATGAATAAATCTCACTCAAAACTTTCAACGATATGAACTGCAGATCAGAACTCAAGTTATTTGTCCACACAGTTAAACTGCAAGCCTCGGCCTCTCCGCAAACTGTTCAGCTTCGAAACTGTGGGCGAGATTCAGCTTCAGTTAATTGGTCTGCAGACCGCGAACTGTAGATAAACTATGTAGTGAATGGTTACACTTATAATCAACCAAAATAAATCATTCCTGAAAATAAAAACTAAAACAAAAAGTGATTAAGTCTTTACTAATAACAATAAAGGCGCTGCGTATATCGCAAGAAAACAAAATGCCCTTAAATAGTGCAAACCAATACAACTTTGTTGGTCGTTTCAACTGTATCAAACTGCACCAGGGTTTTACCATTACACACCCCTTTGCCACCCATTATTATCCATTCTTAATAATTCTACTTAGGGTGATTTAACATCTTTTATATGGGAATAGTTAATCCGATAGAACTACCGTTACTTAAATATATAGAAACGAAAATAATAATAATGCTTATTTTTATGAACATATAGTTTTATGAAGTGCAGTTCACAGCTCGGTAACGTTCAAATGCCAAAAACTTATGTTACAAAAGATTGCAGTTCAGAACTGATATAAACATATTAATGATTTATATAAAATAACATTAAGTCTAATATACTACTGGAAATGTATTAATTAAGAAAGGCAGTTTTAGAAATCATTACGTAATAATTTTCAAACAAGATAATTAATCATTCTTATTAAATTTATAAGTATATTTTCTCAGTTTCTAAAAAAAATTTCAGGAAAGGAAAACTAAATGCTCGCTTGTTTATTGTGCTTTTGGACGTGAAACTCCGTATGTAAATCATTCCCATTTGTTTGCAAAAAGTATCACGTCTTTATATAGAGTTAATTAATTTAAATTAAAATCTTGAATTATTTGATGAACTAGTAAATTAAAAAGAATGTTTTGAACTAACTATAAGCTCAACTTAAGTAAATAATGTATGTACAAATATTGTAACTTTCCAGAATGCTCAGTGGTGAGTGGGGAAAAGAAATTCACGTATCTAAATTTTAATTAAAACCTAGAGTAAACAAAAATAGTTTACCAGCTTGTCTATTAAGATCGTTGTATTGGGTCCTAAAAAGGATTCCACAAATCTGGATTGCATTATTGAGTATATGAATTTAATTACAATCGACAAAGAACAACATTTTTTATATTCTAGTTTTACTATATATCGTAAGCTCTTCTTTTTTTCATTGAATACCTCGTACTACAGTTGGATCGGTTGTTCTTAGCACTTGAGGTTTAAGCAGGAGACTGGTTTTGATTCTATTATACAGTACATCGTAGTTAAACCCGGTTAGAGGATTATATTTTTTAAACATAAAACATTTTACTTAATTTATCAGAGTCAGAGTATATAAAGGCAGACTAAAAGAAGTAAACATAAAAACAAAAATCAAAATGTTTACTTACAAAAGAAAAAATAATATTAAATTATTAACTAGTGGCTGTTATCTGAAACACACTTAATTAAAACTTGAATAAACAACAAACAAATAAATAAACATAATTTAAATTGAATTATGATACACATATACATACTAACATGACAAAATCCAATATGAGAATAAAAAGTATTTAAATCTGAAATTTTATTCATAAATTTCACTAAAACCTATGTGCGATATTGAATTTGTGTTAAAATTTGACACAATGAATAGTTGTAGATCTCACCAAAAACCTTTACTCTGAACAATAGTTGTTAAATGTTGAAAAAGTTTTATTTGTAGGCTAAAATATTTATCAAACGCTAAATATAAAAAAAAACATTATTTTTTATAGGTTATACCTATTCAAAAAGTACCAAGCAAGAGAATAAATACAGATGCATAACTCAAACCTATCTTAAAATGTAATTTGGGCAAACAAATCTAATATTCCATTGAAAATTTACATTGAGAATAATTATATCAAAATGTACTCAAATAAATTAATTGTGTGCAACAAAGGCATAATACAACTAATTTAAGGTTACAAATTAGGAACATTAATGTTATAATTTTCAAGTTTTTACTAAATATATTTGTATACAATATTAATATTTATCTTTCCACTGGCAACAAAGAAATAGACAAGAAAACACAACCCACAAAATATTTTTCCTACAGCTACTTAAAAAAGTGTTTTTTTGCACACTCACATCAGTGAGTAAACTAAATGCTATGGCGCAAAGTAAACAGCTGATGTAGGACGTTATAAAAATGTTGACTTTTGTTTGACTAACCTCTGTAAAACAGATCTTTTTAAAAACTAAAACACTAACTTAAAATGTTTACTTTGTCACAATCAATAAACTTTTTATCTCGTGCGACCAACACAAATTTTCACAATATATACACAAATAACTATAATAGTAAATTATAGTTGTACAATGTAGTGTCATTTATTGAGTCTTATCGTCCATGGTTTCGCCATTAAGGACATTTTCAAGGCACATATTGAGTGTGGATTAAATGTTATTTTAATATTGGTTGGCTTGTAGTATATGTTCCTCCTTACTTCCAGGAGAGCATAAACTATGTACATTATTTGGTATTTAAACAAAACTCTCTTCCTTAAATTAATTACTACATATAAGTACATTAAAATAAATACACACTGAAAATATAATCGAAATTATTCTAAACGGATACGTAAGTCTAAAAATTTCAAGAGATTTAGTTTTAATATAGATTAGATAGTTGATATATTACACATGACATTATTTTTTATTGACCAAGCGATTTATTGTTTCAAGGCCGCTACGATCAAACGGTTTTTTAAAATAAAATTTGACATAAATATCCTTGAATTTTGGAAAAACAACGGATGAGTAGAGATTTTTGTACGATTCGGTGTTATTAATATTTTTTTTACAAGGGGTGAAACATATTTGCTTTAAAATACCTTGCCGGGTCCGCACATAAAGGTTATGTGAGGTTGGGCCTGACCAACTCACTAAAAACAACACCTCTTTCTCTTGCCCTTATGGGTTGGGCAGGGTATCATCTTCCAGTATAACTTCCTGACCAACCGGGCCTCTTTAAGTCGACAGACTGTCCTGCTGATTAAAATTACTTCAATGTTTCTAATTATACTTCTTATAGGTTCTTCACTAGTTCTTCCTTCTTCCGCATCACCACCTGGATGTATCTTTCTATCTTATTCCACTTCTCCCTACTTTCTAGCATTCTTGGAATTAGGTTTTCCGGCACTATCTCCTCTTCTATTTCACTTTGCAGCTGTACTCTCTGCTTTCTAGCAATAGCGGAATTATGTTTTCCAGCACTATTTCCTCTTCTATTTCACTTTGCAGCTGTTCTCTCTGCTTTCTAGCATTAGTGGAATTAGGTTTTCAGGCACTATCTCCTCTTCTATTTCACTTTGCAGCTGTTCTCTCTGCTTTCTAGCATTAGTGGAATTAGGTTTTCCGGCACTATCTCCTCTTCTATTTCACTTTGCAGCTGTTCTCTCTGCATTCTAGCATTAGTGGAATTAGGTTTTCCGTCACTATCTCCTCTTCTATTTCACTTTGCAGCTGTTCTCTTTGCTTTCTAACATTAGCGGAATTACGTTTTCCGGCACTATCTCCTCTTCTATTTCACTTTGCAGCTGTTCTATTTGCTTTCTAGCATTAGTGGAATTAGGTTTTCCGGCACTATCTCCTCTTCTATTTCACTTTGCAGCCGTTCTCTCTGCATCTTCCAATCTTTACACTTAAATAGAGTGTGCTCCACATCGTCATCCTGCATACAGCTAACACAAATGCTGCTTTCAGTTTTTTTTAATCTCCACAGGTAATGCTTAAAACAGCCGTGCACTGTAAGAGCTTGCGTGACATAGAAATTCAGCTCGCCATGCCGCCTGTCCAAGATCTGGTATTAGTCTGTGCGTCCATCTTCCTGTTTCAGCTTTGTTCCATTCGTTCTTCCACCTCTGGATAAGCCTCTCCCTCGCTTTCCGACTAATTGTGGCCTTATATTTCTTTTGCGCACTATTGAGATTTGTTTTAAGTTCTTCAAACATTTCTTTCCTCTCCTTAGCTAATAAGTGCACTGGACGAATTCCTGCCAAGACCAGGACCGCACTTTCCGACACCGTTCTATATGCTGCCACTATTCTTAGCGCTGCGAATCTTTGCACTCTAAGCAGCCTTTTCCTGTAGCAATCCTTATCCATAGCTTCCTCCCAAACAGGAGCGGCATATAACATTATTGCTTGCATGACGCTAGCCAACAAACGTCTCTTCTTACTGCTGTGTCCACCTATATTTGGCCTTGCCAACTGGCCATCAATTTCTGTGGCATTAATTGCCACCTGATTTATGTGTGGTTCAAAACTTAGGTGTCTGTCTAGGTGTGGGATGTTATAGGACCTTTTTTTCGTTACTAATACCGCTTCGGTTTTGTTAACGGTCATCTCAAGGTTTTTACGATTCAGCCAAGCTCGGACCATGTCAACACTTTCCACCATTCTGATTTCCAGCAGTTCTCTTCTTCCGCTTCGACAACTAAAATAGCATCGTCTGCAAATCCAACTATTTTTGCACCGACTGGTAGTGCCATGTCCAGAAACGAATCGTATACGACGCTCCAAAATGTAGGGCCGAGGCGTGATCCTTGAGGAGCTCCACATGATACATCTTCTTTTATGCTAAATCCATCCCCATTGAAAAAGAGCTGTCTCTGGCTGAGGTAACTGGCTATCATCTTCCTAAGGTACATTTTACTGTTTTTTTTTTATTTTCAGTGCATGGTTATCTTTCCATCTGAGAGAGTTAAAAGCGTTTCGCACATCCAACGCAGTAATCACGCAGAAACCCTTACTCTTGTGCCCATTATCCCTAGCTTGTCCAAGTTTACCATTTGTGTAATGGCATCAACGGTTGATAAGCCCTTTCGGAAACCGAACTGGTTTTTCGAATAGCTATACTGCACCACCATATGATTTTCAAGGCATTTTAATATCAATCCTTTAAACAGTTTCCCCAATGTATCCAGAAGACAGATAGGGCGATACGATGACGTTTTTTCCAGTGGTTTATCTCCTTTTCTTAGAAGGATGAGCTCTTGTCTTTTCCAACTTCTAGGAAACACCCCCTTCCTAAGGCATTTTTTGTACATGTCAAGGAAGATTTTAGGATAGCTTTCAATGACTCTTGCTACCACTTAATTTGGTATTCCATCCAATCCTGTGGATTTTCCCATCTTCAAAGCTATCTTTTGTTCTTTTAGGTCTTCTTCCGTGAACATATACTCTTTTGGCAACTCCACTTGGCCAAGTTCTCGCGAGCTTTTCTCGCTGATCTTCGGAAATAGGTAACCAATAATTCTTCTCACCCAGCTTTTCTCTCAACTTCTGGTATATTTTTGCGGACTTTTAACTTCTTTGTAACTATTTTGAATGGGAGACCCCATGGGTCTGTCTCTACTTATTCTATTAGCTTCTTCCACTCCCTTTCCTTATTGTATTTGATTGCCATTTTTAAAACTTTTCTTTTTCTTTTATAATTATCTAGAAGAATTGAGTCTCCTCTCGATCTTTCTGAGATCCTCCTTGCTTTTACGCATTCCTTCCTTAGCTGAGCTATTTCTTTGAACCACCAGTACCGAGGTGTACTCGATTCTCTCTTTAATGTGGGCTTAGATTGGCTACAGATTTCCTTAATTTTCCACGTAACGTCCTTCACGATTTTATCTACATTTTCAGAAATTAATGGCTGAACTAGTTCGTCTATTAACAGTATTTCCTGTATTGCAGATTCCAGCTTCACGGCGTCCAGTCTCTTTACGTTCCATTTTTTTGAAGCTGCAGGTCGACTCGCGTGTCTTCTCCATTTGGTCGGTTTATCTTACTTGATTATAAATTTACGAGTGTAATATAGTTGTGGTCATTTAAGGTTTCTTCTTCAAGGACCGTCCATTCGGTAAACTGTCTATCCATACCATGACCAGTGAGTGTAAGATCTATAATAGAACTTGCCTTCCCTCTTTGGAACGTCGGTCTGTTTCCATTATTTATTACTACCAGATCACATGCAGCTATAAGTTCCAGTACCAACTGTCCTCTTCTGTCCAATCTTGTTTCCGCCCAAGCGGGAGACTTGGTGTTGAAATCACCCGTTACAACAGTCCTGCTTCTTCCTGTCCTGATACTGGCTTCCAGGGCTTCCACTTCTCGAGGGAATCTTTCCATGTCGTCATTTAGCGAGAAATAGCAACTATAAATTATCACCTTTCAGGAATTCGCTGAAAGCTCCTTTGTCAAGCGTTTTATATCGCAGTTCAAGGAGAACATCTCCGCTCCTTGTCCTACGGACTGACTTTATCTCTGTCTGCGAATCTTCTAGTTTTACTTTAGGGCGAATATCTCCAAGCACATCTGCGTATGTTTTTCCTTCCCCAGGTTTAATAAGGATGGCCTCTGGACGTAACTTTATCCCTTGCTAATGCTTTCGTTTCCTTCCCTCTGTGGTATTTTGTGTTATGGGTCCTGGCTTTTTGTCTTTCCTTGGCGGTGTTTCAACGAATAGTTCGTCCTTCTTTTGAACCTCTCCAACCGGTCTCTGGACTTGGTTTCCCAGTTACACTTTCCCTGCTGCTCATGACATCAATTTTGGCAATGTTTTTTCTTATATTTTTTATTATTTTCTTCTTCCCCTTCTGCTGGGCTAGATGTTATCCTTTTCTTCGTTGTACTTACGTCTTTTGGAGTGGCCTCGTCCTTACAGTGTTATTAATATTATCATACACCTTGTAATAAGCACTTATATTATTAGAACTTTTTGATTTCAGTGTAACAATGGTTAGAGTCAACGACTTTATTTCTGAAGATTGATGGTTCGATCCTATGAATCATCAATCTTTTTTACTTTTTCAAAAGTTTTCAATATTAATGTGTGTCGAAATCTTATAGAGCATAAATTATATTTTCTGTGTCTCTACAAATAAATCTGTTTTTAAACTAATAAAGTAATACAATAAAACTAACCGATAAACAAATTGAAATAAATACTTTCAATATAAGTAATAAAATTGTAATCGGTAAAAAGTTCTTGATTGAAAGAAACAAACAAATTCAAACTGACACTACGAACCAAAAAACCTTACTTAAATTATGTTTAAAAATTGAGTTTAATAAACATTACGAACATAAGGAAGAAGTAAATATGTAAGGTACGAAGACTCTTAATTTACAAAACCTTTACACAAATTAGTAATACTCTCAAGTATAAAAGTCATAAAAAACAGTCGAATGGTTCGTTTTAGGAGTAGACCTGTTAACAATTTTATATCAACCATTCGGCATTTCATCCATCAAAAACTTTTTATTTTTCGGTCACTGACAAATGCGTTGATCAATATTTTATTTTACATGAATATCCCTTACATGAAGGCATTTTAAACGACGAGTACAATTATTTGTATTTCTTGACTCCTTTTTTACGGAGTTGCAAGGAGGGTCAAGGGAAAATAAAATCAGAAATGAAAAAACATTATGAATTGTATAATAGGTTCTGTCATTATTTGGGAATTTTCATTTATATCTCTAGGTCAAACCTTATCGAATCCTGTAGGTTTTTGGCATTGATATTTGTAAATATGTTATTGATGTCGTCGATATCACAAGAGGAATATACGAACTCATGCGGAATAGGTAAATATAAAGACACGTCGTATTCAACAATTGTGTTCTGTTCTGTAATTGGATTAAACGGATACAAAATAATTAGCGAACTGATTTGATAGATCTTATAAATTAAATTATAACTTTATCCATTACAATTTGATATCTCCCTAACGTTAAATGAATATTATGCCATATGTTTCGAGAATCATTTCTATTAGACAAATACCTTTTTCATACAAAACTGCAGTCAAGAGCAGAATTGAGATATTTTCTTGAGGTCTAATAGTTATTATTAATTTAATATACCTAATGGCATTCTAAACAATAGCTTGCCAACATTGACATCAGTACATAGTTGTGAAATTCTGAAAAATACATATTTTAATTAATTTCATGTTTAGTCTTTCCATTGAATGCTATACAAGTTAAATATAAGAAAGTGTTTAACAACAGTATCTTTATCTGACAGAATGTAGAATTAATTTGATAATGTAACAATGAATTTATCAAGTTTATAATCTTTTAATATTGATGTGCACATTTTGTTTGATTGTGAGGTTTATTAATTCGACATACTAAACAAGGTGACCCAGTTTTATAGAAGATGGGGTTTGCGTATAAAAGAGCTGAGAAGTTGTTAATAGGTTTCAATTTATTTCTATTAAGGTTATATTTGTATCAATATTATACAGTTATAATTAAATATTTAATGTTTTCTTATCAAACTTATACATTTAAAATCTTTGAAGATTAAAAAATAATTTTTTCCATACATAATTATTTTGAAAAGAGTCTTTGAGGCTTTTATCAATGAAAGTAAAACGACAATATTATTATTAAATTACCTAGAAACAAAACGTATTTCAATCCAAAGTGTTTATTCGTAGGCTATTTAGATTGTACGGATCCTAATGCGCACGTGCATATAAAAATATACGTTTTTTGTTATAAAAACTTGGTTCATAAGTATTAACCATTATGCAAAACATAAATGACACTAAATGATGTTGTATACAGAATTTAGTTTCACGTTACAGGATTTCTTTTCTACTGTCATAAACAGGAATTATATAAAATGGGGTCTGATTAGTCTTGTTAGTGACGTATTGGAGAACTTCCGTGTGTTTACTTGTATTTGTTTCATCAAATGGCCCTCTTCCATTCTTCCTGATATGGGAATTTTATTATAACTTTAGCGAAGACGTATTATTTGTCTCGTTATTCTATTGACGATATAAAATTACCATATCACTAAAGTTATATCATATTAAAACATATATTAAAAGTGTCTTTTAAAAATATCATAATTTGTTATAACAATGATTTTACATAAAAAATTCACAAACTAACCATATTCGATTTTGAAATACCGCATTATTTATATTACATTATCTACGATAACGTGGGATTGTAGGTACTTTCTATTTGATTAATCCCAAATTTATAAGTAATAACTTAAAGAAATTAATATACTCTTATTTTGTTACACGTATTTATATGTTTTTTTTTCAAATTACTACATAGGCCTATATAAAAAAAACATAATTTTGATGCTTTCCTATTTTTGTAGCCGTTAATAATTCGCACATTTAAGTATTCTCATATGAGTTAATCGCATGATGACTTAAGTGTAGTAATACACATTTTACGTACATATTTATATTAATGTACGTATACTTTGTAATGCTGTTTTGGTGTTTATACTTTATTGTTCTAGATGATTTACTGGGCGTTAACGTGACATAACCAGCAAGTATTCATCTGGCTAAATGTGTTGGCTAACATCAGTATTGGACAATTGTTTTACGCAATTATACTAATTACTGGACAGCATTAATGAAGATAATCAATCTAGCCATATTATATTAGAGTATTTCTATTTAGAAATAAATAAGTTAGAAATGTATTGTTATAATTAAAAGCTTTAATACAACTTTGGACGTTTTTCAAATGATTTCCAAACAGATATTGAAAAATACTTTGCCCCGTATCCTTCGTAGTCTTAACACGGTTTTAAATTAAACGCTTTTTACAACAAAGGAGTATAGTTACAACCATTTCAGAAAATTAGTTTTAAAAATATATGCGCAATATTTGTTAATCATATATTTTATGCAATAATATACATAATAACGTATTAATAATATAAGATAGCTTTATTTTACAAAAGCATCCACAACTAAACGGTGTATAAAATTACAAAACAATTATGTTGTTATTTTACTGTGAATATGTTTACATAATAATATATAATTGTTGACTAAATATATTATTAGTTACTAAATATTGAAAAGAGTTTACATCCATAAGACAACCTAGATATTAGATGGAAATAATTTCGTATTGTAACTTGAAATAAATTAAAACAATTGTGTTTTTTCCTACCAAAGACAAAAGTTAATATGTTGGACATATTTTCCGCACCGTAAAATACAACCCCATTCTGCCAAGCTTAATTATTCTTCTCAGACAAATATGTTAGTGAAATTCTTTATAGCTGGTAAATGTGTTATGTTGCATTCAATGTTTCTGGTTATCATTACATTTAACAAACAAAGAACTGTCTTTAACGTTTCCCTCGAATGCCATTAAAATAACACTAAAAAAAGCAACAATAGTGATTATAACTTGTAAATAGTTTATTGCAATTATAATAAGGTATATTTATAGATCTACTGCCTTTAAAAGCAAGATTTTAATTATTTTATTTTCATAGAAATATTTTTAAAATAATGAAATAAGAAATACCGTAACAAATATGTCTCTTAAGAAAAGTTTTATTAAAATGTCAATGTTTTATTCATTTATTTTCTTTTAATAGTAGTAAAATTAGTCAGTGTCATCCAGTCCAAAGTATAAAGCTGCAGTCATAGTGAGTATGTAGATCTGTATTGAATATCCATCAAATTATGTTTAGTTTAAGAGACAATCGAGACATTTTGGGCACACATAGTTTGCTACAATAAACATTTACAAATTAGATGTTTAACAAGTTGTTGCCTAACTGATGCAAATGTTAGTTATAAGTTATAGATATATTTAAAATATTTTCGAGATCGATTTGAACACAAATAAATTGAATTCTACCCTTGTTTACGATTAAAACATATTATAAACAAACTATTTATTTTTATTACGAATTTTATTAGTAACGCACTTAAAACGTAAATGACTCAAATTAAATAAATCGACGGAGTGTTAAATAGTAACATATCATAGAATTAGTTAATCATACTAAATTTATTGATTTATCTTAACTAAAATTGTGTTTTTTGTTTACTTTCTATAATTGCAATACATTTATTGTTGGTTTCAAGTAGGTCGTTTAGGCCATGGATTTAAAACTGTATTTGAAATTTCTAGGAATATAAAATCTAATCTAAAATCACTCAAGATTTTAATATAAATGTTACTTTTATATTTTAAAATTTGAATAGTCATTTTTTAAATTTTACATGAGGCACGATCCGTAAAGTTGCTGGTAATTCTTTATTTACACGTAGTTATTGAGTTAGTAATAAATATTTTATACATAGGCCTATATCAATATGGTATAATAGAGTTTAACGTGACTACAGTAGTTTATAAATGTGCATCTAACTAATTTAAGGTATTTTTTATAAAATAAGCAAATATTATCTTGTATAGCGAGACTTTAAACCTAATCAATAAAGGTTGTTCAAATTTATATTTATGTATTAAAAAATGGAAAAATCAGTCTAAGAAACTTTTGGCATAATAAGGTGATACATAATATGAATTCTACTATAGATATTTGATTTTCAATCATGCAAGATCAAGAATTCTATACTTTATGAAGTTGCATTGTGTATTT
>JAGFPH010008810.1:18264-30001 GCA_018207615.1 Philaenus spumarius
TTAACAATATTTAAATAATATTCCTATGCTCCTATATAATATAAACTACTCCTTATTGTTTTTTTTCTTGATTTAATGGTGAAGTATTGAACATAATTTCAAATAAAGAATGGACGGAATTTTAAACTTCCTATTTAGATTACTAAATAGTATTAGCAATCATTGGATCATTACTTAGATGCAAATTAATAAGTAGATAACATTTACTTTAGATTAAAGTTCTTGAACCGTCGCAGTTGGGTCCACTAACCAAGACAAGTACACGAGAGATCTCATCAGTTCTTCCTTCACTCACCAACCCCTTCGGTGACTCAAACTAATCAGATACAAACAGTTTATTGTATACGCTGATATTTTCATGGGAATAATTGATAAGATCAGAGGCAGTTGGATTGGTATAGGGTAGTGGGGTTACCTGGATCTCGACGCATTCGCAGAAGGGACAGAGTTGTTGCTTCAATAAGTGATTTTGGTATAAGTGATTTACGGCTTAGTAGAGTTGAGTCCATGCATTAAATTAAAAAGTATTCTCGTTCAAAGTTATTTAAGTTCTTGAATCGTATTACAGAACCATTTACTTACTACTAGTCATATCTCTAGCCATTAATTTTATATTTTCGAAATATATAAATATTTTGTAACATATATTTATTCAATAAGGCGTAAAATAGCTTCAATATATTATTATGTTTATATTTCGTTTGTTGCTTATTACTAATAATTACCTTCTTTAATTGTATTACACATTATGAATTATAAATTTTAAAGGTTACTACTTTTGTCATTTTATTATATTCAAACAACTAACATGATGCAATGAGAGATACAAATGTAACAATTACATATTATAGATTCAACGTTTATTTACAGACAAAATAAACAGTTATTAAATAACCAGAACTAATTAAATATAAATAGTGACTGATTGTAACTAAAAATGGTATCCGGCTGAAGAAGAAATAAATGCAATATAAATATCAAGTTATTATTTAAGACTTACCAAAGTATATTTGTTTAGTTTTATAGAATAACAGCGTATCCTTTGTTTCCAATAAAGTACAATATTTTAAATAAAATCTATAATTTGTTTTGCTTTCAAATCGGTGTAGTCATGCATAGGATATTGGATAATTAATTCGTTTAATAATAATTGCAGGTATCTGAGAAGTAAACGGTAAATAGTAATTTGTGCCGGATCACTGGCAAAATGTAAAAGTAAACTTTACTATTTCTTTCAGGAAGCTTATTTATAAACAACTTAAGTTAAAATGACGTTTAAATATAATCATAAAACATCTGTTTTTATTTTAAAGTATTGTAATAAGTGGTTTTCTAGTTTTGTTTTTAATTCCTCAAGTAAGTTATTATTTTTAAAACACACTGTGCTAAGAATAGTTTTGTAAAAAACTAACATATTGATATAGTAGTTAGAAGAGGAATAATGCATGGATACAAATGTATGGCAGAATGTTACGTTTCTTACCTTAATAAGATAAAATTACATTTAAAAAAAGTCTTCCCTAACAATAACAATATGGCAATACTGATAATTTTAGTAGGTGAACAATAGTAAAGAAAAAACAAATTTTATTTGTAAAGTTAGATGCAGTAGTAACACAATATTGCAAAACACTAAACGGATTCTTTTGCATAACTTATCAGGAAAGTCGCTTATAGTTTCTTTGGCAAAGCAATTAAAATCAGGTTCCACAATATCCAACTTTTGTGCCACATAATTATTTTAAAAGTCAATATGGGGGTGCACAAAATTGAATGTGAAAATTCAACGTTTTCAATAATACTTTGTTATATATAGTTTTTTCTTTTCCAGGTTGAAAATCCACACCGTTTGCTATTACATCAACATCAAATATAATTGTTTTTACATTTACTTTTTCATATTTTGTAATTTCTGTTTCCGAAGAACTAGCCTCTTACGAAAACATTAGTGCATTTATTATTTCAAGTGAGGATTATTTTCTTAGACATGTTCAACTGGAAATGTCATTTACAATGTGGTTTCATAAACTCGGATGCTGCATTTGACCAGTTACACATTTCACAGACTGATAGTCTTCAAGGTATGTTATCACAAATACGATTTTTAGCCATTTCTCTATTCTACTCAGACCGATAGGAAATATGAGTCTCCTGTCACTCCTCAACAGAACGCATCATATCTGTGAAATATTTTTATTTTAGCCCCAGTGCTAAGTTCAACCAATGAATACAGAAACTATAGTTAAATTCTATTCAACATACAAACAAGACAGAAGAAATTTCGTAGCCACTCTCTGATACTAAATAATATGTTTTTACTGTCTTCTTTCAGTTTTGTTTTAAAAGCTTTTACTTCTAATTCTAATACTCTTTTTATGGGGGAGGGTGTGTCATTGGCAATCGTTTTTTTTTCAGGATCTTATTTTTAAGAACCTTTGCCTCAGAGTGTCCTAAATTTTGATGTACCATTAATAACTGGAGATCTAAATCCTACATTGTATTTATATCAGGAGATAATAATGTTCCACTCACTAAATACCTGTGTACTATTTAAATTACAATTTAAGTGTTTCCCTACATGCAGACGTACCTCTTCAATCATATGACTCCAAGTACTTTAGTTTTTCTATAGATGTTTTCATCAACAGGTATACAACTTATATTTTATCGTACTGCCTTTATAGGTTGAATAATTCTAGGTCCTAGTCGTTTATGTTTTGGAAATTTTACGTTATTTTTATAGCGTGCAATTAGTTAGAACAGGCACTTATGGTAAAAAAATATTATGGTGAATATCTTGGAAAAAGTATTTTGGTATACTGTTATACTGTTAAAATAACTGGTACTCTTTACAAGTTCAATACTAGTTCATATAGTACAGTCTGTTCTAGTTTGTCCGTTGTTAAGCAAAATGTTTACATTAAATGAGCTTTAAAATAACATTCTATTGGACCTCTGCAAATTATATAGAACAGGCTATGAAACTAATAGATGTGTGTGTGTGTTTTTTTTTTTTTGAGATCCCTGCAGCAGTACGCTTTACAGCGTCTGGGACATACTAATTAAGTTATGTTTAGTTAGTATAAAACCTACCATAACCTAAGCTAGTGAAGAAACTTTCTTAAAATATTAGTAAAAGTGGAAATATTTTGTTTTTGTTTAAGTTATAATATTTTGTTATACAACATAAATACTTATTATTTGTGTATTTAATATTCTCGGTATTAGGTTATACATCATTCATACTTATTGAGTTCGACTACATTAATTTTGCCTTCCATTGTTTAGGATTTGCAACCTTTTTTCAACAATTAATATATATGGTTTTTTTTTTTTTGGAATATCCGTATACACAAAGTAACCTGTAAAAAAATTTACAGCAATACGAAATAGCAAAAAACTAAAACAATAACCAAAATATTGGTCTAACAACTCTAGAAACTAGAAACAAATGCAACAGTTTGATCCATGAGTTCTAAATTAAGCATATGAAAACATATGCAAATAATGTATTTATATTCTTATAAGATGTTGGAATACAGCCACTTTTTGACATTAACACATTCACAGCTAAGGACTCACATGTGGCCTCGAAACTAAACACTATGAGAAGCGGCCGACGCACAGTGCATTGAACGCCGACAACAGTATATTGGGAGTATTTTCAATACACAGTGCATTGAGTGCTTCGCATTCCCACCCCCGTATTGGGAGAAGTTTTAATACACAGATAATTGCGTGCTTCGCACACCAATTTTAAGCCTATGTGCTATGGACGCACATGTGATTCCGCTTTAAAATATTAGTGATTATTACGTAGAAAAATTCTAAACTAAAAAATAAGTAATTTCTACTCATTTAGGCAATAAATATAAAAAATAAAAGGTCAGCTTCAAGCATAGGAAATGAAAAATTCATAGTGTTAATAATTATGAATACATAACTAATCTAGAAGATAGCATTACCTATCTCTAATGGCAATCTCATGAGCGGAAATTAAATAGTAAATTCATAGTGAGAAAGCTTTACATTTAAGTATAACTAGATTTGGTATGACTATATATTTTTATATTAAAAAATATATAATCAGTTTTAGAACAAAAAACAAGTCTTATTAATAAAAATCCAGTGCTACAACTATCTCATTTTTGAAAAAATTCAAGTAAGACACTAATGCAATTACCTGCTTCACTTATCGCATAAATAATATTGTTCAAAGTAAAGTTTTGATTTTATGTTGTTGAAATGAACACCATTGAATATTTAAGGTCATTTATGTTCGATAATTGTATTTTTCGTTTTGTAAAATTATAAAATTGAATTAATTTCTTCGAAGGCAATATTTTTTGTGTGTGCTTCATATGTATTAGTGCTGTTGCAGAAAGTATTGCATGCTTCATATTAAAACAATATTCCGATCAATAAAATGTGGTTATGGAATATTATTTATTTAACTTAAGAAATAGTTATTGGTTTTTTCGTTATTATTGTTACCGTCTTTCTCCGATAGTTGTTTTATAGTTAATTAATAATTCAGTTTAAATGATAAGTAGCTTTTATCATAAACTTATCAAGTTGTTAACTTGATAATCAATTTCTACCATAACATCATATTCCCCTGAAAAATTCTTATTGATATGCCTCAAATGTCAAAACACCCCATTAGTACTCTTTAATTAAGGCATATGGGTCGTCCTTAGGATAAAACGAAATTAGTAACATTCCTTGCACACATTAGTTGTCACGGCATGCCGTTAGAATGGACCACAACAATGTGTGATTGGAGTTTACATTTTGTCAGTGGTATAAAGATACATTTAAATAAACACAGTTGTTACTAATTTGTTAAATATGAAGTTATATTTAAAATTTACTAAATAAAATTTATTAAAAATTACACTTTAAATATATTATTTTATCAAATATATTTTTCATAGAGTGTAACGTTTTTTCGTTGTATAAGTAAAACTATAATCAATGCGCATTTCTTTGTAAGTAATTAATTAATTAAAATTGTTTAAATAATTTTTAAAATGATAAAATTGTGTATAGTTCTTTATCCATTGATAGCAAACCTTTAGCAGACAGAATATATTAACATACCAAATTTAAAAAATACGATTATAGAATGCGTAATATGGCATAACAAAAATATAAAATGCCGTTTTTCGAAACACACGCGCTCTTTACAAATTGAAATACTGTCTACTGCTAATACGCACCACCTAGAGACACGAATCTAAACTCAAATCAGCTGACTTGCCTAGTCCATTTTCCTCGATTCCTTATAGAATATTTCAGAACAAACCAATAGACCAACATCAATTCGACGTGAGTCTAGCATCGCCAAAATGTATCAGAGTTAATTTCTACATATATCATTTATGTTTTTACATTAAATAACCAATAGTACACGAGAGTTAAAGTTATAAGTAACTCAAGTGATGTGCGCTAAAGTTCAATTTGTTTCGTTTAGTGAACGCCTAATCTCACTTTGTGTTATATTCCAGGTATGTAACTCACTTTTTTATTTAGTTAAGCTTTCAAATGCCCTGAGATGACCACCTTATTGTATTTATGTAACCATTATAATATATTAGTTTTTTAAACATACTCTAGTTAGGTTAATTTAAATCAAATTTATAGCCTTTGCAAAGTTATAACCTAAGTAAAAATTGTAAATTTTAAACTTTTTATAAAAGGAAAGGTTTCGGTAAATTTAACAATCATTACTTTCACCACAAGTGAAGTATTTCAATTTAAATTTTGTGTTTTGTACAGATTAGCTAGTTACAAATTCCTAAAATTTGGCCAAGTTTGCTCTTTGAACTTGTGTATTTAAACTCAACATGTTGTTAAAACCTGAACTCAAACTCATGTGATTTTCAGTAGAGTATACAAATACATAGAGTATATGCAACCAATTAAACTTTAATGTTGAATGGATTTCTAATGTTAAAAGAAAAACTATTTATGTTAATCAGTTCCCTGAACGGCATTCTGATAGCACATAACTTGTACTTGCTTTTTAACTGTAAGTAAAATTTGTACTGTCTATTATCTAAATCACTTCGCATTTGTTTTTGTTTTTGCCATACGTGTTTCTGTTTCAACATTTGGACCTGAATATCACCTTTCAACACTTAGACTTAATTTAACCTTTCAACGATAGCCTATCTTTCAACTATGTGGCTAATCTTTAATTATGACAACCTTATGGTGGAAACCCATGGCAAAAACTTAGTTTATTCTGCAATACAAAACATCCACTGCAATTAACATTTACTTTTTATATACATGCCATGAAAACTTAACTGAAACCACAGTACAATAACTACAATCATGAGCTCTTTATTAAATAGGCTGAATTAATATTCTGAAGGTTAAACGCAAAAATTATATATTAATAGCTTTGGACAAGCATTCATTTTTAGAACTACCAGTTCCCAAGGAACTAAAAACTTGAAACTATACTAAATTTACTTTATATCATTAAATATTCATTTCATTAAAGTAATTAGACTATTTAGTTTATTTTTACTCTTCCATATTTCTTTAAATTCAACATATAAATAATTTTATTATTAGAAGGTATTCATATAGACACCTTTGTTTTCTTGTTTAGTGTATACAATATATAATATAAATATAATGTAAAGTAATGTTAATGTTCTGTGGATAATTATGTATGTTTCAGCTTTAGGTATACACATTACTTCTAATATATCTAGGACTACATATTTGAATATCTCAAATTTGTTTCTTAGTGTCATAACCTCTTGTATATATTTGGGATTGTGAGTGGAATTTTCAAGGTACATTCAGAAATGTAACTTTAGTGACAAGTACTTTAGTGGTAAGTAGCATTTTAAAAAAAAATTTGATCCATAATATTTTCGATCCAAGCGACTATTATTTCAAAAAGCCACAAAAGGTACACTGTTTCAGTAATGAAACAACAAATTCAGAAGAATATGCGTTAAAAGCAAATTTTAGTTAGACTTCTGTTTAAAATCATGGAACGTTAATAGCTCTTGCTGTGAAAGGACACTGTAACAAGGGTTTACATATACCGTAATTTACAAACAATACAAAGTTTTTTAAACATGACTTGATAGTTATTGCAGACGCTCCCAAGCACATTAGGAATAGTTATTAGAATTAAAACAAAGCAGGCTCTAACACAGCTCTTGAAGTCAAAACGAATTTTATCAACCAGGTCCAAGGAGTGAATTAAATTTTGCACCATTGCCCACCAAAAATACTTTTAAAACGTTAAGTAAAAAAAATCAGCAATCATATTCTATGTGTTTTGTATTAATCCTAATAGTAATAATATTCCCTTCAATAACCGGAGACTCCGACTCATCCAAAATAACTGGAGGATGCCCTAGATACGTGAATGACTAACTTTAACCTACTTGTGGACCAAAAACCAGAGTATTCAGTAAACACGAAGAAGCTGGAGCTCTACAAAATCCACGTAGTTACCGACAACATTAGTGTTTGAATCATTACCCTCTATGGCATCCTAATTGATGGATTCTGTTCCTGGAGTTCAAAATTCTACCTAGGACGATGTCGAGGGCGACGACTGCTGTTTAACCACTCAGGATGTCTTACTTATACGGATGGAGGAGTTACGTAAAGAATTTAATTGTGTTGTTCACCATAATTTATTATGACTATGATTTTTGGGATGGTCAGCATATGAATGATGAAGACAAGCTTGCTTTTCTCGAGTTAGGCCGGACTGATTGGAACTCCGTGCACATCAGTGTATGTAAACTCAATTTGTTAAACTAATTTTTAAAGCAACTAACAAATCATTTTAACACATAGGATTGTCTTTTCTTAAAAATAAATTCTCTCAAATTAAAAATTTAACTATATTTATGTTATAGCAATGGTATTAACTTTGTAGCAAGTGTAAGTTCAACAGTAAGCCTAATGTTTCTATGACATTAAGGCACTACTAACTATGTCGCAAGGTTAGTAATGTAGTTATAACTTTAGTGAGAGTGTTTAATATTGTAGTGTTTCTTTACTGGTAAGTTAGTTGTTATTGTCACAAAAATAATAAAATTAGACGATACACCTGATATTACATTCATATTAGTTTCTGTAGTGATAAGAGTAATTGCTCTTTGTGTTTCAGTACAACTAACATCCTTGCAAGGTTAGTTAATGAAGTGGTAAACTGTATTTATGTATTTGTACAGCCTATGTAGTTATGTATTTGTACATCCTAGGTAGTTATGTGTACACTAATATAGTTATGACACTAGTTAAGATTGTAATTACTATATAGTTTGTTTATTGGTACGATAGTTACTTTGTCACAACAGTAATAAAAGTGGCCACTACATTTACAAAATGTTGTATTAATATTAGTTATTGTTGCCATGAGTATAAAAGGTTTAGGTTCTTGGTTAGTCCAATTATATTTAATGCTTTATACTGTTGATACTTAGTAGAAATCCTTTTGATAAAAACAACATAAAACATTAGTAAACACTGAACCACTATTTATTGAGATTTGCTGTTATTTTAAAATAAATAGTATTGCACCTTTTTTTTTTATTTCTCAGTCACAAAACCAAATCTGAATTATTGGTCTTAATTTTTGTAGTACAGTCCATTTTTGAGTTATTTTTCGATTTATTGCAATATTTTTGTATTACTATACTCATTATATGATTTATGTTTTTTCACTTCATAGCAGTAGTTTTCACTGCACAACACAATTTTCACACATTTCTTTCCCAGCGCATAAGCCTACACTTTTGACTGATCTGCATCACATTTCTTCTGAAACAGAAAAATAATTAAATTTGATTTAGATTTATTTTTAAAGGACAAATAGAATGTATACATTACTTAAGTGTTTCACATGCAAATTCCCACCCATTGCTTTCTCCATGAAGATAATATATTATTATAATTTATGTTTAATAAAGATGTAAGTTTATGATATGACGGGAGTTATAATAAAGAGCCAGAATTACTCACATTACTACTATACATTAATATAACCTAAAAATAAAAAATATAATTGTTCCAAAGTATGAAAAAAATCTGATGTTAATGGAAGTGGACCCATGGACTTTTTAAAGGTGTAACTAATATCATCTGATTATGCAGATTATTCACCAACACTAAACATCTTCAATTAGCTGAGCTATGTATTTTATCTTGATAAATATTTTTAATGGATTTGCATATTTGAACTCTCTCTAAGCCTAAATTTATTTTTAATTATTTGTAATTTTTAATATTTGTTCTACAAACTTGAGTCTGATACATAAGTTTCAGTAATATTTTAGGTAGGTAGATTTGGTAAAGGAAACATTAGTTGCAGTAATATATATTATTTATTGAACTATGTATTACGGGAAATATAAACTATATATATAAGCTATAGTAAAGCTACTTACTGGATGAGTGAATTGAAGTTCCAGCACAGTCTGTCGACACTGCAACCTGGCGGAGAACTTGAGAGACCTGGGGGGGAAACCCAAAATTTGACATAGTTCACCTGCTCATAATTTCCATATTAACTCTACAATACAAAATATTAACGCACAATAACTTAAACGTTCTAAGACTTGTCTTGCTAGCATTCTTGGAATAAATTATGGTAGTTGGCAAAATATACAAGTATAGAAATATGCTATATAACATTTAACCTACTGCATCTAATCCTAATACTATATATTAACTTATGCATACTCTGAACTTACCTTTAAACATTTCCATATAATTTAAAAATCCTTACGATGACAACAAAGATCCGATGTTGCAAAACACAAGGCTATCGACAAAGAATGAATCACTGTTTAACTGTTAGGTGCAATATTTGTTGTTAGCCCACGAGTTCTAAACACAAACTAGTAACAAAGGAAATTCGTTGCTTTCTTTTTTTATTACCGGTTCTAATTGTATTTTACATTTTTAGACATAATATATTTATATGTAGCCTCCTGGATTGTTAATTCAATTAATATATTAGAAAATTTTTAACATGATGGACAAGGCTCCGACGATGACGGTTTAACCGTCGAAACTAGTCATCCTAAGCAGGAAGAAAAAACATTGGATTGTCAGACGGAAATACAAGGTAATTAACCTTTCTTATATATTCATTGTACAGTATTTTACAGTTTAGGGTAGAAGCATTAGCCAGGACCCATCCCAAGAATACCATTTAAGTTAACGAACATTGTGAACATATTAAGATATTGTTGTCATTCAGCATAATTAGATGTACTTTACGTTAGATATACCTTATAGTTACATTAACTAATTTAGTGACTGCAATAATCGCCTTAAAGTATATTAAATTAACTACAACATTAACTGCATTAGAGTTTACAGTAATAACTCAACATTAAAACAACCTTACAGCAATGCAAATATTTCAAGGTATAAAGTAACAATGATGTTATAAATGTTACTATTACAGAAAAACTGTTAACATTAACCTTAACTTTGCAACACGGTTAGTGTTTTTTCAGTGATGTAGTTATGTGTACACTAATATAGTTATGACACTATAACTACTTAAAATAGTGTACATGTTAATGTAAACAGTATTGGCTAATGCAAGTAAACAATTTATGTATTACCCTATCTCATCAGCCATTATAAAAACAACTGATATTATAGAATACTGTTATAAAATATTATGTTATTATTGAATCCAACTAATATTATACTATAGAAGATAATATATTAATAAATATTACCTTGTTAAATTTGTCCGTCTTGTGAATTCTGAAGAATGATTAAGTAATCTTAATACGACGCGTTTCGGGAACGTATTCCCATTGTCAAGCACACATAAAACACACTTTATAAAAAACACAAACACACAACACTTTTATAAAACGTTTAAAAACACATTTAAACATAAATGCCGAATAATAATTTATTCCTACGATGTACATCGTTGAGCGGCCACTGCTGTACTAACAGAATCTATGGAATATCAATATTTATTTAGCCTAAGGACCGGTTTTCTTGAGATAGCCGAGGGCTGTGTCATATAGATCATTACTCTTGAATGACAGGTGATCGTTTAAGACATTGGCGGGATTTTTGTTAAATTCTTTGTATATTTCGAATTCTTCCATTGCGTCCAAAAGTCTTCCCTTATTGCAAAAATGGATTGGGGTCAAATTTGTGTTAAAATCAGTGTATGAATGGTTGGAGTCAATTAAATTTTGAGCGAAGTTTGAATTTATTTTGCGCATGTTGTTGTGTGGCAAATGTTCTTTAAACCGTTCTTTGAAAGCTCTGCCCGTCTGACCAACATAGAAACTGTCACAATCATCACATTCAATTCTAAAAACACCCGATTTCTTTTCCGTCGGGATCAAACGTTTTGGTCGTAATAACTTTTGCACGTTATTGTTGGTATGAAAAGTAACGTTGATATCATGTTTTGCAAACGTGTTTTTTTAGCATATGTGGAACGACGTTTAAATATTCGACTGAAACAAATTTCCTATTTTTACTTTTAGTGCGTTTGATGGGGTTTTGTTTGTTTGAAATATGTTTACGTAGCAATTTATCGATCATTACGTCATGATAACCATTCGCATGTGCTATGTATTTGATGGTTTCAAGTTCGTCACGGAAGTCCTGTTGGTTCATTGGTATTGTTAAAAGACGTTGGACAAAGCTATTGTACGCTGCCATTTTATGGGATATCGGGTGGTGTGAGTGCGCATGT